>WYDI02012065.1:0-30234 GCA_009867235.2 Psittacus erithacus
GGACAGAGCCTTGGGTGGCATGGTTTAGTGTGAGGTGTCCCTGCCCATGGCAGGGGAGTTGGAACTAGATGATCTTAGGGTCCTTTCCAACCCTAACTATTCTATGATTCTATGACTAAGGGCATCTTCTTTGGTCCACCTTCTATCTCCCCCATGCTTTTAGAAACTTTAACAGGGTGCACAGATTTGGAGTTCCTGGACATATTATGCTTCAAACCCTTTCAATCAAAAAGGTAACAAGATCAGAAGTTCTCACACCTCAGCACACCATTGGGCTTTTGGGGAAGAAATAGCAACATCCCTTTTTTCCCCCTTCAGTCAGCCAGGCCCACAATATTTGACAAAACCAAAACTCTGACAAAACACTAACAGCAAAATACTATGCCGTAGTTGTCAAACAATGTCTGTAACCCTTCTAAACTAAATCAGATATACAGAAAGTTAGGAACAGTGTCCAAAACCACATTTCTCACCTTGAGGCTCTGCACCCATTGCTTGTTTCATTTGCTCACCCTGCAGTGATTTTGTGTCTTGGCTGCACTAGTTACTCCTTAGCACTTCTTGGAACCCTTCAGCATAAAGGGGAGGCTTTCCAAAGAAGGGATGCAGGTAGAACTTAACACAATATTTTGGCTAAACTTCAGGAAGAAGTTATTATATCCTGAGCATGACATTCTATGATATGGAATATCCATTTGGCTAGTTTGGGTCAGGTGTCCTATTGCTGCTCCCTCCCATCTTCTCGTGCCCCTTCTCCCTGGCAGAACATGGGAAACTGAAAAGCCCTTGGTCAGAGCAAGTGCTATTTGGCAACAACTGAAACATTAGTGTTTTATCAGCATTTTTCTCAGACGAAAGCCAGAACACAGCACCAGCTACTAGGAAGAAAATTAACTCTATCCCAGCTGAAACCAGGATACCAGTGTGTTAAAATCCCTGTAATTGCAATTATCTCTCCCTCCCTCTTGAAATTTTGGTTACAGAACTAATAGTTTATACCAGGAAAACAGTCATTTAACATTTCACATTTATGACAATGAGTGATAGTTACACTGCATTAAATAAGTGATTCGCTCTCCTAAAAAAAAAAAATATGTCTAGGTTTGATCAAGGATAGGTAAAGAGGATGTCAAAAATTCTGTCAGAATTGACAGCATTTCTATGGAAGAGTCATCATTCATTATTAATTGAGATAATCAAGTTACTCATAGTCTGTGCGTGTGGTATAAGGATTTTTGTCCTGATTTTTAAATCTTTTTTGGATCACCAGTACAACAGAACTGACACCACTGATTCTTCTATGCTTGAAGCTAGGAGAAAGAATCAGCCAGTTGAAAGGTAGGGAATGCTACAGTTGCAGACGCTGAAGCGCAAGAGATATTACACAGTAATTGCACAGGACTTGGGCCATTGCGTAATTTTCTGACAGTTCAATAACTCTGGCAGACAGAAGGACCTCTTTCCCGACTTCTGCCTTTCTAACCAATATAATCAATTTCCCTTTCTCCAGTAAGACAGCTGCAAAATATTGCAAGCAAACTGTCTCAGCAATATGAATGAAGGCGAACTATTTGCAAAGGCAAGATGCAGAGATACCTCTACATTAGTAGCAAAAGAAAGATTATGTTAAACTATTCAGAGAGTTCAAACAACAATATAAATCACTATACTTGCATGCTTTTAATATACTAAGTTAATGTGACAGAAATTAATAGGCAAAACAAAAAAGTGGAAATACACAACATTTAAGAATACACAGACTTGATAATCATCTTGATTTTTTTGTAATACTGAAGGGTTATTAACACTGCAAAATTAAAATGCAAACAGGTATTACATAGTATAGCACTTGCAGCTAAGCATAGTAGAGTACTGCATTTTCCTGCCACTGAAAATGTCGTGAAATGTAATATTAGAATTATTGCAGAATCTATATGCACATTTTCCAATGTGAATGATACACTATAAACATAATTCATTCTACTACTGCATGATTATGTTGAAATAATATAACATGGTCATAAACGAAGAGAAATGACATTGAATTGCTTGCTGTATTGTAATACTATTCAAGAAGATCAGAATTAAAACAGGGACACTGAGTAAATACTGCAACAATGGTTTTATTCTTTGAAAAGTGTCAACTGTGTCTGACAATGAAACTGCAGATACTTCAATATTTATCAAGCCAGGTACTTTATTCACATTGTAGGAAATAGCCGTATCAATGGCAGAAATGAGGTATGAAGTTAGCTTGTGCAGTGGATAAAATTACAACCTGGTGAGTTGGTGGGGAAAGAAAAAAATTGCTCTCTATAAGTCTCCAAATGAAAAATAAAATACAGGGTTTCATAATGCCTTATCATTTAGACAAACCTATGAACTGGAGAAGCCAGACAGAAAAATGAATAGACTTAGTATGTTGGATGTTTTTTTTGCGTTGGAAAACACCCTACATAATTCAAACACATTACAGTTATCTGGCTGGTTATATAAGACATGGTAAAATGAGCTATGAGTGAAATAGTTGTAGATGAGGAAGCAGAATTGTCTCAGGATTAGAACAGGCTCTGAAAGATGGGGTCAATTAGTTCAGTTCTTTCCAGTAACAGATAGTGATTTCTTGGGCAAGTCATTTAATTCAGTTTTATTTCCTCCATCTGCATAACAGATATGCTATTATTAGGTCCCTCACTGGGATGTTATGTAGTTTAATAGTCTTAACATTGAGGTCCTTGGATGTAGGGTTCTACATAAACAGAGCTATTTCATTTTGGCAGATGGCAGTACCTTTGAGCTAAGACTGCAACCAGCTTTCACTGACAAATAATTTTCCTTGTAGTTCTGTCTTGGTAAGTGGCCTGGCTTAAAAACTGACAGTTGTTTTTTTTCCCTGAATATATGTGACAGTGCATCTGTTTCTGTCAATAAGATTGACAAAGGAAAAAGACAAAAAAGGAAGAAAATAAGATGCTAGAGGGCATGCTTATACCACACAATTGAGCATGATACAGAGTTAATGCTAGTCAAGCTGATAACAGAACTAGGACAAGCCAGCTAACCTGGCTAGTTATCCAGCCTTCACAGCATTGTTCTGAAGACTCACTGCGCACTGTGAGGATTCACTGTTTCATACAAACTTAGCTGGTACCGCCTTAGGGAATCAAGATACTTATCATGGCATTGGCTTGCCTGGTACAGATTAGTCTGGAAAATACTAGCAGCAAATCTTCAAATTACCAGTGCTAGTTTTGAAAAGTGAAATTTGATGTAAATTTTCTCTACCAAAAGCTGCAAAACATAGACGCTTACTTTCCAGATAGGACAACACAGAACGACAGAGCTCCTCTGCCATGACCTTCGATCTGCCATGGCCCTTGCAGACCTTCAAGGAGAAAATTATCCTCTCAGACAATAAGGAAATCTCTCTTTGATATCACCAAACAAGAAATGTCTGGGAAATGCTTAAAACTATTGAATTATTAAACCAAAGCAAGGAATGGTGCTAAAAAATGATAATACCTTGTGCAAAACTGAAGTAATTCAGCAGCATCAGAAAAAGTATGAGTATCATCAATCTTATACAGCCCATATAATAAACATTTTTATTAAGCATTAAAAATGTCTAGCTAGTCACCACATGAGTGATATAAATGCAGGCCAGAAGCCAGCTGGATCTTTCAGAAAAAAGCACTCATCCAGCAACAAGTGTATCCTGTTCATGAGGTAAAGGGACAAATGTAATGTTACAGCCTGATTTTCTGTGCCAAGGAACTTTGCACTAATCATGCCACACGATACTGTCATCCTCCTTCAATGGAGCTGTCAGGTTCAGCAACAAGACCTTGCAGGAGAGCTGCAGCAAGTGCAAATGAAGGGGAAAAAGAGTGAGGAGTCGCAGAAGTCCATGGTATGTTTAAAAGGAAAGTAAATGAATTCTCACTTTCCCCCTTCTCTGCAGAAGCTAAGCATGTGCTGATGAGAGACCTGCAAGGCCATTAGGAAGTTCAGCATTGGTAAATATGAGCTTAGATTGTAAATTAATCTGAAGCACTGACATTTCCCCACAAAGATGTTTAGAAATAAGACCTTGAGTTGCACCTGTTCAGGGAAAATTCCTTCTTGGGCAAGAATAAAATGAAAGAATAAAAGAAACAAAGAAAAACAACAAGAGAGGGAAACCCTGAGGAGATAGCAGTTGGAGTTAAGGAAAAATGACAGTAGAGGTGGGAACAGGGAGACACGCAGTCATGGACAAGTATTTTGTTTTAAAAAAAAAGAAAAAATTAAATCCAATGGTAACAAATTCTTGTTGCCACTACAACTTAATTTCCTTCCAGTGTGAACCGTTTGGTAGTAAAGATGGCTGGCAACACCTCTCTGGAGAGGCACGACCATTTATTACCTGGCCTTGGTTGTAAGACATGGGTCTAGGTTGCAGCCTAACAATGTCACATGTTCATGGATGAGTGCAGCAGTGCCTGGTTGTATACTTCAGGAGGAGAGAAAGAGGGAAAAGGGTGGAGACCTCTCTCTCCTCTGCCTTGAGCTTATATCAGCAGTTTTTTCATTACCAGCATAAACCCAGCAGCACAGCACGCAGGCTCAGCAAGGCTCTTGTACTTACAGGCCATTTAAGGGGATCAGACGTCAGTGAAAAAACTGTGTGTATGTGCAGTAGCACGCATCTGTCTGCATTACACATCCTAGTATCTGTAATACCTGTCTTTTAGTTCATTTGGTCCTTGATTTCCTACACGGATGTTTGGGCCATGGCCCCAAGTAAGGGGAATTTCACACAGCCTCATAGCCTCGCAGCAGAAAGCAAGCAGCTTTGGGAATGACACGAGAAGGACATGGTGAATCAGTGGCAAAGGCTGTAATCAGTCACATTTGGCAACATCCTTCAGGCAGCCTTTGGATTTCCTGCGCAAGTAATTCAGACAATTGACTCCTGCTCACCTCTAGGCCAAATTTGGCAAGCTCAGCCTATGTCTGGGAACAAGACTGGGCAAGAAAAGCAGAGTGGAGCAGGATGTGGGTATGCATACTGCATGTGTGAGCAGCTCTCACACACTCCTCCTTTCTACTAGTCACACGCATTCCTTCAAGGGATGGGTGTTTCCTGTTTGCTTTTGGTCTTCCCCTGTGTGTGCAGCAGGAGAGAAAGGGAGCAGCCATTTTCCAGTGCTGTCTCTGTCTGATCTTTGTCATGGCTCCATATTAATATGCCCAGGAGACAGTGTTTTCCACAACTACACACTTTGCTGACAGTCTAGAAAGGGTTCAGCCTCAAAAGGAAGGAGCAGATGGAGGAGACTGCTATCCCTGGCAGTCAGAAAAAAGGGTACCAGGAAGAAGAGGAAGTAGAAGGGCAGAGAGTTGTTCAAAGGGGTTGAGAGGAAAGGTTTGGAGAATGAAGAGAAATCCAGAAGCACAAACCTAAGTTACAAAGTGCCTAGGAGGTAGTGATTTCCCTGGTGCAGGAACAAGCCCTCACTTGCAGAAGCAAACTGTGCCAAGGCTACTGGAGAGATTAATGCTGCGATGCCTAAGGGCCCTCTATCATCTAGTAAAGGTTATCCCTCCTGCAACCCCTGTGATTGAAATAATTCTCTGTTTCCTTACGGAGGGAACCTATGGCATTTTTCACACTTATATCGACCTGAACTCACAGACAGACTTGAAGATAGCCAATACCCAGCAAGAATGCAGAATGTGACTGGGTCTTCTGCATGTATTGTGATTGTCAGAGTACTTTGTCAAAACAGATCCTGTAAAAACACCCAAACCCCTCACACTTAACAGTGCATAGAAGTCCTGACAAACTCTGCGGCAATGTCAGGGTAGGGTGGTTTGATTTTCAGTGGGTGGGCTGCCAACTCCAGAGGGTGGTACAATGGCAGAAAACTGCCCTGAAACCCAAGTCCTAAATAAAGGCAATTACCATCAAGAAACATGAATTCCAAAAAATAAGCATCCATTTACAAAAACCATAAGCCACTACAGTCTGAGCAAAAGCAGATACACCGAAAAGGAGCAACATGGATAGTACTGCAGAAGGGCTCCATGATGGAGACAAGGAATACAAGGTCAGATTTGAGCATACACTGCATTTTGGAAATGTTGCCTTAGAGCCAGAACATTGCTGCTGTGAAGCTTCATCTCATTATCATTCTTCTCCCAAACCAGGATCACTGCTTGGATTTCATCTTCTGTTGGAGTGAACATGGCATGGCAGCACATGGTAGGAATTAGCAAGGAACCACTAAAGAGAAGAAGGCACTACAGCTACTCTGGTAGCAATTTCAAATGTAAATATCTCAGGTTTTTTCCAAAGTATTTTGGGGTGGTGTTGCTATTTTTTAAAAAAATAAGAAATTAATAAAAATAAAAACTGTTGCAGAACCTTTGAAATGAAAGAGTTTCTTTAGTCAGAAAATAATTTTTCACCAAAAATTATGCTAGAAAATATCCTTAGCAGTTGACATACTTGGATGAAAAATTAAATAGGGCTCTGAGGCTTGAGGTTCTTGACATGTGTTTAAGATTATACATTAGAACTTAAATTCTGCTTGAACTTCTTTTTCATTGTACTGGTTCATCGAATCACTTCGATTTCTCTTTTTTAAAACCAACAGCTGCAATTTTACTAGAATACTAACAGTGAGAAAACTGCCAGCAGCACTGAGCGGAACTTGAGAGAGGAAAATACAGACAAAATACTACAGAAGAGAGATGCATCAGACTGTGCAGTATTATCTGAAATAAAACAGTGAAACTTACTTTTTCCTGTTTAAAACTGGAAGCACTAGAAAATGTACCTATCCTACCATAACGATGTCACATGGTCGTCAGAAGTAGCTCTTCCCTAATTAGGGTTTTCTCTGACCAAAGAGATCAGACGCATTAAGCAAAAGCAGTGCAGCCTAATATTTGAACGCACCCTTCAGTCTCAGCCAGACTACAAACACCACATGAACATGTGGCTCATCAACAGCACTGCAGGGGCTCACACAGTGCATGACATTGACTTATCTCTAAGAGGGAGATGAAGTACAGCCAGACGATACTTCTTCCAAGAGAAAGGCAGAATAGGTCAGAAATCATTTTCCTTTGCTGCACAAATCCTTTCACCTCAGCTGAGTAAACTTATATTTACTAACATACAGAGTTCACATCTGAGTCTCCGTGTGCCCCTGTTCTTGCTGACTGCAAATTGAGTTTGGCTTTCTGGCACTTTCAGCGAGATGTTTCAGCCTGTTTCTGTTGCAAAAAATGCAACTTTTCCATTTACTTTCTCCGGTTTGGATTTTAGAAACATATCTCCAAGAGTTTGGGCACAGTGCCCATTTTTCACTGATTACTTTATGTTAGGAACATGAGTGGTACAGCCAAAATAATGAAAACCAACTATATTATCCTGTAAATTATAGAACTTAAAAAAATAAAATGATAAAGTAAAAAGTAATTAAATAAGCAGTGGTAAGAGACATAAACCATTAAAAACAACAGTGTAAACATTTTGGCCACTGTGCTTTAAGCTGTAAAATGCCGATTTTGGAGTGAAAATTTCCTTATCATGTTGCTATTGCCCTAAGTAGTAAATTGCTAATATCCAGACATCCTGAGGTGAAAGATGTGAGGACCAAAGCTGGAGGATACACACTTGCCCCGAGAAGAGTGGCTTACAGACTTCTGGTACAGGTTTGGATCACACCAAGAATTGTGCCCTTTTCTTTCATCATATTCCCTGTCCTGAAACAAGCTGGCAAAGCTGAGGCCGGATTTTATCTTTAATGTGCAATTGCCCATGTGGCTTTGGAGGAGAGTTCATCAGTTTAGAATTTTATTCTGAAATGAAACTACAGCTTTGAAAACAGGAACAATGACTTAAAAAGTACACCTCAACCTCATGCTGAGAGACCTAACTGATGCACAGAAATTTGTAATAACAGCAATGACAGGTCTCCAGCACAGATGTATCTCTGGGAGTGGCACACACGTTAAAGTATCTGTCTTGGAAAATTTTACTTCACAATGTGGAAAAATCTGGCCTACACCACTTAGGAGGAATGGCAGGAAGATAGGTGAGCATCACCTCACTCACATGCTGGCATGTGGCGTACTGGAAGTATATGTAAATCTATCCATTTTAAGCAATGAACTCCACTTTTAGAGTCCTCAGGAGAAAAATGTTCAGTCATAAATTCTGTTATGAAGAAGCAGCAGGCCAAGGAACTCCATTGCCCTGAGAACTCTGCTGCTCACTAGAAAGAAGGTATGGAGAGAACAGTGAGCTCTGCTTCACCTGCACAGTATACACAGCCAGAGCAGCCTGTGCATGCTGGGTCCAGAAACCAAAAAATACCAGGGCCTTGGGAACATATTACAGTCTCTGATGTATGTTAATATTCACTGCTATCATTACCCATATTCACTAGATTACCTTGCATGCACTTCACCTTCATTTAACTGTGCATTTAGCCCCAGGAGACAAAGCATCTTTTTACAAAGCTGAAGCCTAATCCTGCTTGCTCTGTAGGAACATAATCAGACCAATTTACTCCTGTGAAATCATCTTTTTCTTTTCACGTGCCTCAGTACTAGAACAGAACACCTCACATAGCATAACAGAGTTTAGGTTCTCCCACAGAATTTTAAGAACTATATCAAAGAATTCCTTTCCCCTTCTGGGAAATTAAAAAAAAAAAAGTAAATTCTCCAAATCTCAGAATGTGCCCCATTAAGCATGCAGAAGAGAAAGTTTTTGTGCACTTACTACCTCCCACCTTTCTACATCCAAAACATTAATTCACTTTTCTTTAGCTCCACTTACCAGCTTTGGATCCTGTGTTATTAACACTGAAGTTGATAACAAATACCTCCTGCCTTCCCTGAGAACAGGCCCATAGTATCAAGCTCAGCCTGATGTATGATTAACTATCGTATGCAACTGTAAAGATGCATGTATGTAAAGGTGTATGCTCCAGTCATGCATTAGTCTAATTTATAGGAAGAAATTTACAGAATAAAATCCTTCCCAGTTAATGGCACTTAGAAATTTATCACAAAGCAGCAATGAAATGTCCAGAGTTCTGCCAGCAATGTAGTAATAATCAGAAGTCTGCCACAAAACAACATGATTCAATGTTGTCCAGAATGTTCAATATTGCAGTGAAAAGCACAAATGGTAGTTCAAATACATCTTCTCTATGAATGCATTGGGTCATTTACCTTGACAATGTGAACGTGCTCTCCTTATTATGTTCAACTTGATTAGTGTGTAGTCTAACATTTAAAAGTGCACTTCAGATGGAAGAAGATATGAATGCATGATTGGTTCCTAATAAATTGAGCAACCCCCTAATGAACTGCGAGGGATCTATAAGAAACTAGTAGACACCAGAAATAGACAGTCAAACCCAGAGAAAAAACAGAAGTGGTAACAGCAATGAGAAAAGAGAGTAGAATTTCCTAAATACATTTATACGCTGTACTGTAACGCTGATTGCTAAATGAAGTAGTAGCATCAAATAGGAGGGTCTATAGTTTTAGGAGAAACACATTATTGGAATTTTGCTGGGGAAAGGACCATTGCTATTAAAAGTTAATGTATAAATAAGCACTTTGTGTGACGTGATTTGGACCCATGTTACTTGTGTAACATGTACTTACAATGGAGCCGGAAAACAACATTCCTTCTTCATTGGTGGCTAGGAATGTTTTCTTCAAATGACACTGGCACACAAAAGCAAGTCAGAAGAAAAGTAAAATCTGTATTCAGGGGATAGGGCTTATTTTAATACACAAGATAAAATAAAGAATTTAGCTGAATAACAGTAGGGTATAAATCCATAGCCATTTGAAAGGAGTTGACAGATAATTCCTTTTTATGAAATAAGAATATCTGATTACTTAGCAATTACCTTTGATTACATACAAGGAAAAATGAACATAACAAACATTGTCTTACTACAGTAATACAAGAGGCTGCAAAACTCTTCTTTGTAGAAAAATTGAAAGTTTCCTCAGTGCAAGACACTACAACTAAAGTTCTGTACTGAAGTAAGGGTAGGGGTGGAATTAATCTCTGAATTCTGCACCTTTGTGTTAACAGGGAGAGCCCTACTGCTCTCCTTACCCAGGCATCAGACTGTCTCAGAAATGACAGAAGGTATTTCACCCTTATTCTGTTTCTCTCTGTCCTTAATCATTGCTGTCTGGACATTGAAGCATAGCAGGTAGCTTAGCTTTTTTCCACTGTCTTCCCTTGATGGGAGTGTGCGTGGGGGAAGTAATTATGAGAAGACAGGTAAATAAAAAAAAAGAAAGCACTGTTAGGCACTTCATTCTCCCCGCCCCCCAATGGAGTAGCACTGCATGTCTAGAAGCCTCCACTTCAGATGGGTTGTTATCTATACACCCATAAAACAATGTAAGACTGGACAACAGTGATCACAGTGAGTTAGCTGCAGTGTGGCAATGCTTATATTTTCATCTCTGGCACTACTATATGAATACATTTATTCTTCCCTAACCATGATTCCTACCTCCCTATAACTGACAGCTACATCCTTCTGTCACTGAATCAGTAGCTGTGGAAGAAGGGTTTCAGGATTGCAATGTTTTCTTTTTCTATTATATTCTACTGGTTAGCAAAAGCAAGCAAGAAAAAAACAACAAAATCCTCACATGCAAAACATAGTTCTGCAATAATTTGTTTACCTGGGGGAGATGCACTTCATCAGAAGGTAACAGCATGATCATCTACTAGTAGAAGTATCTCTCATGAAAGCTGTAAATATCAAACAGGAGCAGGATAAACCTAATGGTACAACTGCACGTGGCCAAAGCTGTGCTTTCTCCTAGGAAACAAACAAATAGACCCTGTCAGCCCACCTCAAATTTGCAACAGCAAATCAGGAAGAAATGGTAACCCTTTCAATATCAACGGTGACAACAAAAGCTGAAAGTAGGATATATCTGGTGGTTACTGGCAGCAGAGCCAACACTGCCTTCAAAAACCAAGAAGGTACTATTGGATAGAGTGGCAAGATTTTCCCCGTCCTGAAATGGCCCACTGGACAGGGTGCAGAATTAAGCTTAAGGAAATAAGGGCCTGCAAAAAGGCTCAAAGTATAGCTTTGGGTAAATTGTGCCATGCTTCAGTTTTTCTGTCTGTAACTTGAAATTTTTTAAGAACCTCAGCTGAAAGCAGCCATCATTTGATGGTGCTGCTAAATGTTCACCACTGTCACTGCTACAAAGCAAGGGAAAACAGGAAAATATTTGATGCAAGAGAGAAGCAGATATTTGCAGAAGATACAACAACAAGGAGGAGGTATATTTGTTTGGACAAGAAACTACAACTTCTTATGAGGAAAAAAAAAAATAGAAGGCATGAACTGTCTGAATGTTTGCATGGTGTATCATAGACATGTAAAACTGGAGAATGGGATACATGGTTACTTTTGCCATGATGATGAACCAGTATTAGTAAATTCATCCTCTCCATATTCCAAGCAGCAAGGTTTCTGAGCGACTAATGAATTCTCCCTGACCCTGCCTCGGAAAAAGACAAGCTATTCTGCACTAGTTTCCTATGTGAACAATCTCTTTCTGTCTGAAGAGTAACTTTTTTGCTTAGTCCACTTTGAAGTGTACTAAGTTAGACTGCAGAAAGGCATTAATTGAAAAGAAAAAAAGAAAAGTCTATTGTGAAAGGCAGTGTGGAAGAGCTATTTCAATTCACACCATCTCCTATTTCACAAAAGCTTCCTCTGCCAGGTGAAACCCCCAATGTTGGTGGAGCTAACAGAGAATGTCCATACACAGCACGCTGTAGAGTCCAGCTGTTCCTGAAGAGGTTCGGTCAGATACAACAAGCAGTTAAGGCGCTATTGCTTAGTCTTCAAACCCCCCTCACATAGTAAGACTCTGCTTCTCCAGTATTACATTGCTTTCAGTACCTGGCATATTCTGATCACTTATCACTTCCAACATTTGAAGAAATAGGGCCTGCTCTCACAGTGAAATTAGCTTTCATCAGTCTGGTAACAAAATCTTCTTTTTATATACAGCCCATGTGTTTCTGGCTGAATATATCTGCAAACTTCCTAAATAACTGCAAACATACCCACTTTACAGATTATTTTATTTTTTTTTAATATTTGAAAGTGAGCAAAAAATCCCAAACAAAATCCTGCCATAGCATCTTTTCTGGCACTTGTTATAAATGGGTATGGTTTTCTCCATTGACAACAGGGACACAAAAGCCAAATGAATTGGGTGCAACTCTAACGAGAAGATAGTAAGGACACTGCAGGAAATTTGGCATTCAGCTTTGAGGAAATTGTTCAGGGCTTCAGTCTTCCTTTCTACAAGACAAGACTGATGATGACTGTTTTGGTAATGATGATATAAGACAACAAGTTCTGTCTAAGGGCTCAGTTTTATTGCTATTGCTACTTCTCAAATTAGCATAATAGGTTGGATAGGTCATGAACTCCCTGCGGAAAAACAAAACAAAACAAACCCAAACCAAACAAGTGGAGACACAGGTATTCTGCCTGCTGCAAAAGTGGTGGAGTTTTAGGTCAAGTTAACCTTCCTTTTTGTTAAGCACAGTTAGAGCTTTCACATTTCCTTGTAACCCTGCATTTCTGGATAGTTGCTGGATAGAGGCAAATTCAGCTGGGTCAAGTAACCACGACTGTCTCACTGAACTATGCCTCTCTGCCCACTACAGCACTGCGGTTCTTTCAGCTATAATGCTCTGGGGGCTGTGGCTGCAGCTACATTATGTCTGTTCTTACCAAATGCAGGTTTTATGACTCACAGAAACTCATTTGTGTGTGTGAATTACTGGTTTTTCAATTGACAGTGAGGGAGCAAAAAATTATCTACAAAAGAAAAGCTTATCTACTTACATTATAGTCTCACACATTTTACTATGTGTTTACTGTCAGAAGGAGTTGCAGTTAATATCTGAATCTCTGCCAGACTGCTGACAGAGAGAATATGATCTATCTTAAGATATTTTTTTTGTAAAGTGACAACTGCTAGTCTGTAAATACTGTGTGCAATAACAGAAACACTAATTTGACATAGCTATATGTTTCAAAAATGTTTGTAGTTTCCTTATGTTTTGCATTCTCTTTGCAATTCCAATCAGCAAACGTGTGATCATTGATGCCTGGAGTTGCTACAGCATATTTTAAGATACACAAATTATAGAAAATGGTCAGTTCATTGCTGTTGTTAAAATTGTGCCTTGTTGTCTGGTAGCTTTAAATTTACCTATAATTCCTGTCAAAATCAAACACAAAACTGAAATCTTTACACACATGGAAACAGACACTGAGGAAAATCAGAGCAAGGGAGCATATAGGAAATCTGATAAATTTTCCAGCTAATTACAAGGCTTATCTCTCAATAAGGCAAACAAAAGCAAACAAACCTGAAATAAATGGAAGAGCCTAGATTCAAGCCACACTAGAATTTTCCCTAAATTTCACAGTACAATACCTTCACTCCTCAGGTTTTAACACAGCATGTTTAAACTCAGACATTTTTAAACTTCAAAATGAATCCATATACTGCAGGGAATTTAACTGGCATGTACAAGGCATCCTAGGGCATTCTTTACCCTATTTCTTGTTTGCATCTGCTGGAGCCCAACTCTTCAAACGACAACATCAAAATCATTACATTCTATTGCCTTTCATGGCTGTTGCAGTTTTCTCATATTCCCCTGTTTTAGAGCATACTGTGAGACAGCATTGGATTATGTAATGAACATCCTTAAACCAAAAAAAAACCACCACTCAGAAAAGCCTCTTTATCTTCATTGTCTCTTCTCTGCTAGGGCGCTGATCATACATCCATCCCATTGAAAAACAATGAAAATTACTAAATTTTATTGTTTTTAATACAGCTGTGTATGGAAGGGTCATTTTCTGCCTTGGTTCCTTTAAACTTGCATGTGTTAAAGGAGAAGAAATGCATGTTCGCAGGATGGCAAAACACAGCCACCAGAAAATCTTAGACTGTAGTCAGCCCTATTCAACTCTTTTTTTTTTTTTTCCCTTTTCCCCTTCACTGAGCTTTGCAAAGCTAACCCAAACCCACATGCATGTCTATAATATCCAAAAAGAATGACAATGAGTGATGTGATGTAGGTGGAAACTGCCTGAAGAAACCTAAATTGTAACAGGAAAAAAAAAATTGACATTTTAAATTTTAAATGTTACACAGTTTTTATAAAGCTTCAGTCAATTTATTTTATTTATTCTAATGAAGAGCATTACAACTGCTTTACTGCACTGAAGCAAGCATCGATCACACCATTAATCACACCTTGTGAATAGTCACAAATCAAGTTCTAACAGCAAGCACTGAATCAGGAGCAATGAAGCATAAACTCCTTCACAATTTATGATCTCTCCAATTGCATCTTTTCAACCATTAAATTGCAAGATACCATAAATTTTTATCTTCTTCACTTCAGTCACATTATTGATTCTGCCTTGTGAAATATAGAATAGCTGTAAATCTAGACTATTGAATTAAATTTAAAGTCCTGACTTCAGAAAAGAAACCCAACACACTGCCATGGCTGTTAATTTACTCTGAGGAACAAATGATAGAAACATTAAAATTTAAATGGACAACAGGGATTTCAAAGAGCCATAGTTCTGTCAATCCTAGTCCTTGTCAACCTTGAGGGTTTTTCTTTTAGCCAAATTTCAGATTGCAAAATACAATAAAATAGAAGCTCCAGGTGGATGGAGAACAGATACTTCTTACAAACAAGTAAATGATGAAGAGGCTAAATCAAAGCTACTGAATAAATGTGTAGGCTTAAAATAACTGAACTGAATTCAGCGCAATTTACCAAACTATGAGGCTGAGGTGCTTTAATACAAATAAAATTGGCATACTTATTATAGCACATCTTTAGTCATCAGGTCCCTAGTGAAAAGGCAAATCACCTTAATGTGCCTGCAAGATTCTCTAGGACAGCACAGGCAGGTTCTTCAGGGAACTGTGTGTCCCTCACAAATGAAAAGAAAGATACACCAGGGTGGAAGCCTCTGTGGACGCGTGAGAACAAAAGTGCAAATAGAAACGGAAGCTCCCAAGGAACTGAACAGATGTTAAAGTAGACTTGGAAAATATCATGTGTTGGAAGAAAACACAGAGTGTGACCTGGATTTCCAGGGTACCTCAAAAGAAGAGGAAGTTTCCTGATGCTGTTCTGGGTTGCCCCTGTGAGAGCAGCGTTCGGCCAAGGCCAAACACTTGCTGCTTGCTCCACTCGCCCTGGCTTCCCAGGTGCATGGACACAGCTCACAGTCCTCTACCAGCCTCTGAGGTGTCTGTCCCTACTGATCCGGGGGAACAGGGTTGGACTCCTACAAGCCCCTTGCTTTCAAAGTGAAGGTCTTATGCCAGCATGGCAGAACACCCTTCCACCATTTCTGTTCCAGCAAAGAAGCCCCATCCTGACAGCAAATGCACTTGTGTGCACAGCTCTCTGCCCCACTTGGTACCTTCCAACTACCTCCTGCATGGGGTACAAAGTTCCCCTCACACCAAGCTCATCTTCACAACATTATCTGTTACATGGTTTATAGGATTCAGAGGCCTTCTGGCATATTGCTTACATAAATCCCCCTGCCTCTTAGGAAAAGCCCATATAAATACTTTCTGATGGGAGGAAAAGAAGCAGAGCAGATGGCACTGAAAGCTGGCGACTCACCTCTGCCTGGGCCTTTTAATGTCTCGCTGCCCAGCCACAGTCTCTGTATTTCAGCCTCCACAGGTCAGAAGCGGAGCAACGGGACTTCCCTTTTCCAGGGAGCCAGCAGGAGGCAGGCCCCATGGCCACCCACCAGCGGTACTGGAGAAAGGAGAAGAGGCTGAGAAGGTAAGGGAAATAGAGCTGAAGGCACAGCCAAGGTGAGAGCTGGCAAGGCAGGCAGGCCTCTCCCCTCTCTGGGCATGCAAGGCATGGAATGGGGAATATCATTGCCAGGAGCAGCTCCGTGGCAGGACTGCTGCCAGGAACAAGTTCCTTGAACTCACAGAGATGGCTGCCTGCTGTGTGTGAAGAAAGCTGGGCTGGAGACAAGGGTGGAGCTGCTGAGATGAGACTGGCAAATGGTTCAAGCTTGGGGTGATGATGAGACGAGAGCTCCTCGCCCAGGCTCTGTTCACATATTCAGAAGTTGCCTACGGGTACGCAGCTGTCTCTCAAGCCAAATCCTAGCTATATCTAATCATGTAAATCAAATAAACTAAAGGGGTGGTCTGAAGAGTTTGTAGGATCGGGCATGAGAACTGAAGGGTGGGGTCATCCTTACCTGACCAGCATGTATCTGCTCATCAGTAACCTTCCTTTTGTTTCCTCCATCAGCTTTTCCAGCCCATGAGTACAGTTATCTTCTAATTCCCTGCATATAGAAAAATTTTGCAGTTGTTTTTATGCTTTGACTTCAGCCTACCAATTTCCTATCTGCATATCAACTTGAGAGTCAAGAAGAACACAGCCCTTAAGGCCTTGAAAAGTAATAATTACAAAACTGCAATTCAAAACTTACCTTTATTACTTCCTGCACAACCTACTAGTAGCACCACATTACTTTCTCAGTACAATATCATACCATAAGTGATCATAATATTTCAGGCACAGAGGTTATTTGGCACCACATGTCCCAGAGGTATAAACCCCCCAGAATTTATATAAAAAATATTTCAGAAATTCCTAAAAACCGGAGAGAGCAACGTTGGTGACTTAACATTATACTTATAGCCCTAATATGCTAAATGCACTGTGTTCCTGGGCTGTCATTTTTCATCAGGGAAATGAGTATTCACTGCTTGGGATTGATGTGGCCCATACTGAGAAATGAGTAACTGTGTGCTGTGTCACCATTTTCCCAGTGCCAGCAGCAAACATCTCCATAGTGCTTTTTATCAGAATAGCTATTGCTTTCCAGCACGAGGAGAAATGCATTTCAGTACTGACTGACCCAATGCCCAGCAGAATACTTCTACATAAAGCCACATACAAATATGAATTATTTGTTCAACTCAGATTATTTATGATCAGATTCTCAACTCAGTTATGCCAAATAAACACACTGTTGGTTCTCTGGATTCTGTACTGTGTTAGTACCATCTGATGGACTCTGCATTCCCACTGATCGCAGAGCTGCTTTGTAGATTACTGTCACTTCGACATCAATGTTATCACTTGCAAGCCTTCCTGAGTCATGCCATACCTGTCCTAAACATGCTGCTGCTTCTATTACTGTATGAAACTGATTCATATCTGGAGAGGAATATCCACTTCCCTTTTAACATCTGGAATTATTTCAGACCAAAGAGTAAACTTTGGTTAAGTCAAGGAAGTAAATGAGAAGGAAAATAGCATTGTTTTTTTATTTGCTCCATCAGTTATTAAATTCCACAAAATAAACAATCAGAAAACAGGGCAAAAGCAACACAAGAAACATGCTACTTTTGATAAACATTTTTATGGCACACAGCAATAGATATAACCAAACTTGAAATGGTCATAGGCTTAGCCTCATATCCAGAAGTTAAAGTTCTGTTGTCAGACTTACCTCAAACTTCTTTGACTTGCTTTGGACTTGAATTTGTCTTTCGAAACTGCAGGGAAGATGTGCATGTCTGAAGCCCCTGCGCATCCTGCTTTTGCTGCTGACAAAAATTTCCCACGATACTTCCTTTAATTTCACTTCCTATTTCAAGCAAAAAAATGAAAACTAAAATCAACCAAAATGCCAAAGTCCAACTACAAATAAACACAAAGCTTCAGGAATGGACAGTGCTTGCACAAAGAGCCTTTTCATTTTTGACTGTGAATTAAAACTGAATCCAGATCAGTGTGGTTTCCCATGCTACTATGAATCAAACTAGACAAAAAAGGACTGAAACCTATGGAGATTGATATGCCTTTTACTAAACTCTCAGAAGCATTTTGCACCTTAAGATTTGGGTTCCTGGGTGGGGGGGAGAGAAGAGGAACACCCCTAATTTAACCAAGTTAAAAAAAAAAAAAAAGGAAGGGGCAGGAGTAGAAAGAGCAACACTCTTGGTTGGTCAAAACTTCTGCTCAGAAATCTTGATTATCCCAGAAATAGTACGGCTCACGGAAACCAAAAACTTTTAACAGCAGAGAACTGCGGGGTGGCCACTGTGCGTGAAACTTCAGGGCCTAAAACATTTAGCTAGTAGGTGAAGACATGGCAAATGGGAAATCCTTAACCATATTCAGGTTCCTATCTTGTAATTCAGATGTAATATTTACTATATGGAAGACTCAACTGAACTTAAACGTACTAAAGGAACACTCTTTTTTCTTGTGGAAGAACACAAATGAGGAACTTTTTTTCATAGACCTGTGATATGATATACTTCCTGCTAAAATACCTAAAGGCCAGGTACTTGCATTTGCAAATTAAATATACTACAGAAAGCTGAGAAGGCTGGTATCAGCAGGCAATCTTAAAAAGAACAGAAAGCCTTAAACAAAAAACCAGCAATAACAGGCATTAATGGAGTCCTCACAAACATTTTTATTTACAATAATATAATAAACAACCAGTACTTTAGTCCCATTTTTAAACTTTCATAAGTAATAAATTTTACAATGGTATGTGAGCTCTGTCAAGATACTTTACTGAGTGATCGACAAAAAAAAGTGATGTTCCCAAAATCAGGGCTGGGGTTTGTGTGTGCCCAAGGACTATGAGACATAGTCTTTGAATCAGTCATTTTTCCTAATAGGAATAAGCACAAGCTCACTGTAGCCAAAAAAATACCTTCCATTAATTATGTGAGTAAATCCATAGCCCTGGCCCCCAGATATTCACCCTTTCTAGGTCTAGAGACCATATCAGAAAAATGCTTGCACCATGCTCTCTCCTTCTGTGTCATGAAAAGTACTTAATCTGGATGTGGCCTGTATTGTCTGAATAGTAATGATTACACTTGTCCATTGGTGTAGGCAAGCATCTACAGTTAGCTTTGGTTCGTTCCATGTGACATAGGATTTTATTTAAAATAAATAAAAACTCAGCTTCATATTCTTCTTTCCTAAAAATATTATGCTCCTAATTAGGCCTGCATAAAAACTGCTGGAACTACTTTGAACATCTAAACCAAAATCCTCAGTTCAAAGAGGACACAACTTTCAGAAATTCAAAAGTTGGACCCAGGTCTGAATTTGCAGCTAAAGCCCACATCATGTATATTATTCACAAAGCTTTGGTTTTATTTTTGCCTTCTCTTCTTCACAGCTGAACCGTTTGATCAAAAAAATATTCAAAAAACTCAGTGAGTTGCTCTGAAACTCACTACAAAGTGCAATAGTAGTATCTTTGCACAAAAATGTCTTTTAAAATTATGGCAGTTTTTGGCCTAATTATCTATATGTTCCAGAACGTCTCTAGGCAGTAATTCCTACCATTTTCCATGAACATACTGGATCTGATCAGCTGTAGCATTCTCCACTTCTGAACAGTACCAGCAAGTCACTTTAAACTCCTGCAGATCGTCTTTCAGTTCAATGAAAATTTAATAATCAGCGCTTTTCTATGAGAATTCACCTCTGCTCCTCCGTTAAAGAAAGGAGGGGAGGGTGCAGAAAGGTGGCGTGGTGCTCAACACCAGGAACAAAAGGCTGCTGTCCTTGGAGTGAGCCAAGTTTCTAAGGAGCCAAGAGCCATATGACAACCTGAAATGTGAAATTATGCGAGAGGCTGCTTTTTCCTGATTATGTGAGGAGGAAGTACTTGCATACTAGAATGATCCCTCTAGCATGACAGACCTCTACAGACAGCTTTAACTATCATTTGAAAGGGGGAATGCTCCAGCACCCTTTTAATGTTCTTTCTCCAGGACACAATAATATTTGTTTGGAGGGATAAGGGGAAGACTGCCAAGCAACAAAAAGGACAGATCAATTGTGCAACAAGAAAAGTACTCACCATGCTGTAAAGCAGCAGGTGCCAGTGATACTACAGTTTCCAGTAACGGGTGTGATTAGGCCTTCTAGTGGCAATGACCAGAATCAGCAGTCTGTGAAGAGTGGTGAAGAGATTCCCTGAAGTTTTTCTGGGACTTCAGAAGGATTCTGCCTTGCACAAAACTCTTCTCAAAAAGACGTCTGGGGTGGTTCTCTTCAGCTGTATGCGGTCCCACTGGATAGGAGTAAGCAACAACAGTAAATGCTGTTTGGTATGTAATTATTTTCTAAATATTTACAAGATGTATAAACCCCATGCTTCTAATATGACCTGCAAATCACCATTTACCAAGCAACAAATTAATTAGCAAAATTATTTGGAGACTCTGAAGATCTTGGCACAGCAATATCTTAGTCAAATTTGGGGAGGATCTGTAGCAATCTGCAAAAAAATCCTGACAAATAAAGAACCATAATTTCTAAGAAACTGATGTCAGCACAGAGACAGCAATGCTTTATGCAAAGAACACAACCTTAACATAAAAGAAAAAAAAGCATCAGAATAAAGACATAAATATAAATCCCTTGCCCAGAAGCTATACCAGGTCGCATAATAAACATCTGTTGTATTTCTTGCTCATGAAGGAGCTCATTTTCACAGCTCTAGATTCAGGGTAGACTCTTCAGAATATGACTAACATGAAAAAACGAGCAAAAACTTGCTTCTCTTCCAAAGGAAATATCTTGACTCCAAATAATTTGTGGCCTAAGCAATGGCTAGGGACGGCATCAGAATCTTGGAGAGTGACAGTATAAAGGAATGTGGGCAGCAGGAAGGAGATGGGATTGATGCTTGCCTTTAAAAAAAAAAAAATGTATAAGATAAGCTTGGGGTTGATGAATGGTTTCTGCATATGTGACATTTCAGGGACTGCTGACGGTAGCAACTCTTGGCAGGGTGGCGATTGCGAAGTGATGCTGAGAACCAGAGACAGTGTTGGAAAGCAAGAAATTATGGGATCTGCTCTGCTCTGTATTTTTGGCTGAATGTACCAGTGAGCACATGAGTCAGACCCTTCACTTTGTAATTTGTGTCTGGTTGATTGATGAGAACACCAAAGTATTTTACTGAAGACAGATCTCAAGCTCAGATATTAAAAAGATTCACCATGAATGCTCATCTTCTTTGTTATACAATGTTCACTGTCTTTGTTCTCAATTGCTTTGAATATCCATTTTGTCATCCAGTAAATGTTTCCTTTTGTGCTCAAAACAAACAGCCTTTTTCCATCATGGCTGAGAGAAGATGGCATTTAAATGTAGAGTCATTAATAAGGCAATCTTAAACTGAATGTTTACATTGCAGGAACATTTTACTTCTCAGCAGGTGTATTTCAGAGAGTGCTAAGCAAATTTTGTGAATTTTGTAATGGCTGTTTGGGCAATACATATTATCTCAACACATTTATTGGCCACTGAGTGCAACTATTACAATTCTGAATGCTGCTAACATTGCAGAGTCAACCTTGTTAGCTAAATGCAAGTCTGGTTGGTGTAAAAGCATGGCAAAAGCAGGTAGAAAAAACCTAGAAGGCTAAATGTACAGTAAAGATGGGAAATGTGAGGAAGTTTGAACTGAACAGTCAGCAAAAGGTGGAAGCGACAGACCTACTGCAATTTTACCATGTAGATTTGGCATATGAGGCAGGACTGTGAATGCCTGTACTTTACCATGAAAGTAAATTAATAAATAATATGATCTATGGATGATGCAATAACTGTTATTTACTACTCAGATTTTCTGCATAGGTAACAACAATTCCTCTCTGATTATTGATTAAGATAATATTTCATTACATTTCCCGTTTCTCTACATCTGTTTGCTTGCTTAGACTTCAACAGCTGAATACAAATAAAGCATTATTAGTCTAGGGCAGAATTGGCAATTAAAAAAAGCATTTTGCTATAGGGTGTGGGGGAAAGGCAAGAAAACACATATCACTGAAACATGCCCTCAAGCCAGGGTCATGTTAGTAAACTATCTGCCTTACACCCCCTGCACGCTATAAGGCCCCAGGCTCCGCTTTGATTTAGCCAACAAGCAGTGACCTTTCCTGTGTGCCAGAATTAGACTAGCAGTAACTGCAGAAAAAAATTGCTCTGTTATCCTTTGCTATTACTCTTATGAATTTCAAACTGATTCAGAAATCCTATTGAAGAACTTTCAGATAAAACTAGGTAAGTTTGAAATCAGACCTTAACATACCCAGTCAAGTTTCAGAAGTTATGTTTCTCCATAATAAGGCGCATACATGTTGCAATCCCCGAAGTCTGCAGAAGGGAAATCACAGTGTGCATACTCGAAGAATGGGAATGATGTAAATGTTTACCCCACCATGATTTTTATGATTTCATACATGAAACGTGCCTGACTGCTGAAGACTGCTTTCCTATTTAACAGCATGATAGACAGATACCATGTTTTCCATAGCACTGTACATTTAGTTTCTGGGAGCAAACTTGCATCACTGTATAATTAGACAGTTATATTTAAGTGCACCTGCTGCGTCAATGACTCTTCTCCATGTCTTGACATGTCAAACCTGAAATTAGCCTATGCCTTCTAGAAATGTCTGTAGTGAAGGGTGAGCGGATGCTTTTTTTCAGGGCCAAATGCTGCAGGCATTGCACCTGAAGCAGCGAACTTGAATTTAGATGCACTGACCCAGTAATACATCAAACAGTGCTTTTTACTGCATTGCAAGGCATATATTGCATTCTTTTCTATGCCAGCCCAACTTTAATGACAGTAAAAGGACAAAATGGTGTTGTCTTCAGATTGGCAAAAAAAACAACTGGAAATGCCCTACATACAGCTGTTCTCTCTTTACCTTTCAGAAAAATGAAACATTAAAAATAACCACTAATATCATGTTCGACATAACAACAAAAGTAATAATGACAAGTAGTAGGAATTTCTATCAGTGCTATAACTCTGCTGTTGAATCAAATGGCAGAACTTCACCAGGCATATTTACTTACTCAATCTTTTGGTTCAACATATTTCACTACATATGGCATTCCTGAATTGCAGCATAAATCTGAAAGTGCTGAGTGCTCCTAATTCCCATTGAATTCACAGTGGAATGGAAAGGACACCTAGCATTTTGCAGGGTGAGAGTGCAGCAGGCTTCTATGCCTGCTTCTGTTCCTAGCTTTCTTGTAGCAGAATCTCCTATGTGTATTTCAGATGGCTTCTGTTTGAAATGCCATTCCTTCCAAGCGCAACTGCTAATAAACTCCCCATAGATTACAGTCTGGAGGCTGGGAATTTCTGCTTCAGACTACAGCAAGGAAACGTGTAGGCACTTTGACCTGTGTATTAGTAGTTGCAGTGTTATTACAAAGATCCACTTAAGGCTGCCCTTTACTGAACAGAATCCTTAAAAATTAGAAATGCCACTAATTTAACTCAGTGTATTTATTACCAATGAGATTACTTAAATTTACCAGCAGCAACTATTTCACTAGCAATAAAACAAACACACCAAAAAGATACAATACAATTTTCATGCCCTATCCTCTGTAAGAACTAGTCTCAAAATCAAATACAAATGAAACCACCTGACTGTGTTGGCTCACTTTCAACACGCCAGTCTCTCTGACTTTGCCAAAGAAATGTTCTGAGTCTCACACTGTGAATGAGAGAATATATGACTCTAGTGGCCCATAAAAAGCAGAGAAAATGTAAAGCTGGCAGACAATGTCATCTACCGGCAACAACTGTATGATTTGATAAATCTTTTCTGTTGTTTCTGAAGGTACAGCTTCAAGACCAGAAATATTTGTAACTGCACAGATGCAGTGCAGTCAAAATGTGCTTTCATATATTTTATTTTCCTAATGAAAAAAAAAGTGGAGAGCAAATTTCACAGATGACATACAGGTATGACTCAACAGAAGTCAGCAGAACTGCCTCACTTGCTGCAAGAATAAATTTGACCCAGAGTTCTCATTCCATTTTAACTTATCAAGAGAAACCCAGTGCTAAAATTAGCTTACAGTAGAAGTCACATGGTCACATGAATAAATCTCTTCCCACTAGTTCTGTGAAGATGCCTCTGGCTGTGAACCATAGCCATCTGTGGGCAATAATCCTGTCTATCTAATAAATATCAGGCAAAGTCATATATTATGTGAAGCTGAGCTGTACATTAGAATAAAGTAACAATGACAGATGGCAGAAAGCCCATGAGGTCACTGCAGGGGTGAATAGAAGCGTGCAAAATGTAGTGAAGAAACTGCTGGGAACTATAGGTACATACAGTCTTCAAAAATATTTGGCAGAGAGTGAACAAGTAAGTAAACTTCTTTTCCAGGCAACACAGCAATCAAACTGGAATATGTAATATCAGATTCTGAAACAATTAGAAAGCCAGATGACAGCTAATTAAACTGGCAAGGAACCTTAGGTATTGGAATCTGACTTGCCTACCTTAAGTCTGTCTATAGCTTTAAAAATGGAAAATACCTTTGACTCTAAAATTAAACAGTCCTTTTGTAGCAGGCTTACCCTGTGTTTTCATTAATAGGCTAATTTTATTTATGCACTCCAGCCTAAGTCAAGTGTTATTCATATAGACCGTGTTACCTCTGGATACCGTAACTAAAGTTGCTGCTCAGAAATTGTTAATTTTGAGCCCTGGAATTCTTAGTGAAATATCTTCATTGCTTTGTACTGATGCAACTTACATTAAAAAAGCAAGATCTCACTGTTATGGATTCCTGCTTGGTTTTAAGTAGCTGCGATGTTCATTTGAACAAGGCTCATGGAGTGCCCAAGCAAAACCATTTTTTTCCTACAAAACATTACAGTGGCTTTTCAACTGAACAAATAAATCCTTATGCCCTGCATAATTTATGCAACATGCACCACAAGAAAACATCTTCATGGTTTCTCAGGTGTATGGCATGGGGATTAAGGAAACGGGACATGTTCCATTCTAACCAATTTTTCATCTGCTTCTACCTCCTCTACAGCATTAACCTCCAATCTCTTGGCTTTAAGACTTCATATTGTTTCACATACTGTTTCTTAAAGAACACTGGCAAATACATCTATAGAAATTAAATCTTGATGAAGCCTTCAGGTTTTTCTGTGACTATTATTGTCACTGCTGGCAGATTTTGTACATTACTGACTTCCCATGTTTGTCCCTATGGAACACAGTCCCATTTACAGTACTCTTAACACTAATTCGAAAGCACTGGCAACTTCACAGACACTGTCTGAAGTGCAAATCCCAACATACTTCAACATTAACATGCTTATCTCATGGATTCATCAAGCTCTGAGTTAATCTTTATAAATCTGACAGTATTGCTTAGGTGTAATAATGTTAAACACAAGATAATTTCTGCAGGATTGAGCTTTTATCTACACTACAGATTTGAATTACACGCTAAAACCCACTGTCTGCTTTCCAATAGCATTTATGATAGTGTTGCAAAATATCTGATAATTGAAATCTTTCAGAAACCTTCTGGAAGACTGAAATATCAACAGTTAGCAAGACCGAAGAACCCACTATTATTACTCCCCAAAAGAAAAATAACATGGGATTTTTATCAGCCTTTAAGCAGGAAACAAAATGCATTGGAACATTCAAGCCAATTTCACTGGCTGGGAGAGTAATTACCACCCAGAAAATTAGGACAAAATTTTCTGACTGAACCACAAATTAACTTCACTGTATTACAGAGATGAGCAATTACACTTTAGATCGCACTTTACAAAATCTGAGACACTCATTAAAGGACAGGTGATGGTTTAAAGCAGTTACAAATCTCCTCCTAGGGCACAGGGATCACGTGGTATATTTAAGTCATCTGGAGACTATAAAGAGAAAAGTTGTACCCATCTGGCCCCTATTCACACCAGCCAGCAGGCAGAAGCCAGTCCAAAGTACACACAGATATATATTAAAAGACATGGTCATGGCTGCTGCTGTGTCCTCCTACTTCTGAGGGAAAAAAGGAGGCAAAAATTTTCCAAGCAAAGCTTTGGAAACTCCCAGAGTTGAGACTTTTACATTAAACAATACATTAAGAATATCTGGGAGGGAAAATCCTGTGCTGGCAGATGGGAGGACTGGATGATCTAGAGTGGTCTGTTCCATTTTTAAATTCTATCATCGGATTTGTCCTCAAGCACAAACCCTCTAGGAGTTTCTTTGGGGCGGTGCATCCCTCCACAACCCCTACTGCGGGCTCTGGCTTAAAAGCCACAATAGAGTCCTTAGAATCTAACAACAAGAGCTATTCTAGGCACTGGTTAGGAAAATGGGATTTAAAGGAAGTTTCCACTATTGTGCAAAATTAGGGCAAAAAAATCTCCTTTCAGATAAGCAACAAAGTATATCAATTCCAACAGTTTGCTCTCCTGCTGCTGTATCCATCATAAAGAAAGACAGTCTTTCTATGGTGAATAAAGGTGATAGTCTAATCAATTAAGATTTCATAGAAAATACGGAACAATTCAGCTGTCTGCCCCACCCTCTTCCCAGGTTGAAACAGGACCTTTCCACTTTACTCTGCATGTCACTTTTGTTAAAATGACAGCTGCCTCACAGAAAACACCAAACATACATGTAGAGAGAGAATTTCCATTTTGAGATCCACCATACAAGTGTAGGTTTTTGAGCTATGAATTTGATTGTTCTATGCATTGGACAATTGCTTATATAGAATGATACATATCATTTTTGTGCATATATCGTTATTCTTGTATTACATTCTGATCATGACTACATTTATTCTGATCACATCAATATAAAAAAAGTTGTGAAACTGGTAAAGTGTGCATCGCACAGAAATGCAACTGATACAATTCACTGACCTCATTACCGCCCATGACTGTTCAGTGTTTCAGCTGAATGTGGTCAATCTCTCCACCAAGTGCCATCTATTTCAGGCTACCATGGGCTGTGGCAGAGTATTTTATTTGTTTTTTACAGTTGTTGACAAAAGGCCTTTCAGCTGAAGTCAGGAAGTTGATTCCCTTTAGCCATAGTCATGTAATATATTAGTCATTCGTTTATCCAATTTAACTTTAAGATATTTTACAGATTTCCAACTCTTCCGCCGAAGGACAAAGAAAGCTCGAATGTTCATATGTATTGACAGTCTTAAGGCTAACGTCACTCCACAATAATTTGAACTTCATGTTGACATAAATTTTATGCAGCATCTTTAGTCTTTAATGACAAGAACAATGCTAGAGTATAGATACGTTTTCATTTTATCTGGAAATAATTTGGAAATAAGTTTGTGACTTGCGACCTTTTCATGCTCAGAAAATATAAGCAGAAAAAAATAAATTTAGAAGGTTGGTACTGAACTCACAATACTTGAAATGTATTCTAACATTTTTTTCCTGTGCTGGTATTTGTTTACAAGGGTTTGGCTTTATAAACGAAAGAGAAAAGTTAAAGACAGCAATAAATTAAACAGAGCATGGGCTGGTGCCTACATGAGGAGCGAGAAAATACATGGACTAAAAGAAGGCAAACATATCTCCTAAAAATAAGCTGTAAGATGAGACATTACAATATAAGTAGCATTACACTTTGCTTATCCAATATGTAAAAAACCCAGCATTTACATAATATAACAGTTTTATTCAACTTACCTAGAGTTCACACAACGATTCATAGAATCTGTTGTTCAAGTGTTATGCTGCTAATGCTTTTTAAATATTAAACTTGCAAAACACATTGTTTTACCAAAACATTTTCCTTAAAAACCCGAACAATTAGTAAGCAAAGAAGGTAGGTTCAAGGTTATGTGAAAATATAATTTATTTTACCTAACTTTTCCTCATTCGAGTATTTCCAAACACAAACATTGTGTCACAGCTATCAGGGCTTCTAACTGTGAGAATTAAAAGTCACAAGATTTTAAAATAAAATATTAATAATAACCTGTCATAGAAAAATGTATTTTACAAACACACCTATAGTAAAAAACACCAGATTATGAATTCAGTTCATTATAAGAAAATTCTGAAATTACAAAGCTATAAAAAAAGAAAAATTAAGCCTTTAATGTGATGCAATTTTAGAGCTCAGGCTTGGCATTGGTTAAAAACTAATTGCAAATTCACTATAAGCAGCATACGCTTCATGAACTTTTCTTCAGGAAAGATGATACAGACTGTAATTAAGGATAATTAATGTGTCAGATTCTGATAGTCTTAATCAGAAGCTTAATGCTTTGACCACTCTTTTTATCAACAGGTACTTTACAGGCCTGGTCTGAAGAATTTGTTTTCTAGACCAGTGTGGCATAAACCGACAAATCGTTGCATCCTTGGGGGCATAAACCCATGACAGAATTAATACTGCAGTGTTTTGTTTGAGTGTTTTAATAGGTGTTTGAGTCCAAATGCAGCATACTGTTTTAAGCCTGTGATTAAGGTTCCATTGAAATCTAAGCATTCACAGTATGTTCCTAAAATTCAATATATGTTTCCATGGCTTTTTGAATATAGCTACACTGTTAAAAAAAAAACGAACAACAAAACAAACAAACAAAACCAACAAAAATAAACAACAAAAGTATAATGCTGTTAGAGATTTTAGCCATTTGCTTCAAGAATACCAGGCCAAGCTGCTGAATAAGTTAAGACAATATCATCTGGATTTCTAAAATGAAACTTCCTAAACTGTTGTCATTATCTAGATTGAAGTACAACCAAGCAAAGAAACAAAGTAGAGAAATCACTTTTCAAATTCTCTGAGAAAACATTATTTTTCAGTCGCAATTCCTGTTAATAATATTCCATCAAGGTAATCATAGTGCAGTGACAGAATAGACTAGTGAGTTTGGTGATTTAGTGAATCTGTGATTTAGCTGAAAATTTGGTGTAATGAGGTCCATCACATTCAAAGAGGTGGTCTTCAGCCACCATTAAAAAGGCCAGCTCTCTAAGACTCACTAGTGCTTCCCTTTTGGACTCTGTATGAGAAGCAAAACCATATTTGCTAATTTACTTTGTGTTAATGGCTTGGGCCTGTAGGCAAGAATAGATAAAACGTAACTTAAAATAATTCCAATTGTTAAAGTAGAAATCAAATTCAAGTACTGAAAAAAGAAAACTCAGTATTGACATGTTTTATTATTACATAATATTCCATTTTACTATTGTGCAAATCAGACATTAATATAGACACTGATTTACATATATAAACTATATGTATACTTTCATATGCACACATCAAACTTACGTATTTGTGAGTGCACCTACAAGCATATATACACATATATATACATACTACAATCTATTTAAGAGAAAGAAGCAGGAAAACCTATAGTGCCTTTTTGTACTCTTACAGCTAGTAAAGGCATTAGACAGATGTTGAAAGTCATAGGCATCAAACAACAGTGATCATTACAGTCTTCAATCGCCTCATTTAGAATTCACAATAAGCTAAGCAGAAAACCATTATTTCCACCTACAATATAAAGTTTTCCTCAGACTGCAACCAGAGTTCTGCAATAGACTGGTGCACCATCTGTTCTAACTTCAGAACCCTTTTCCATGAAACTTCCAGCAAAGGGAACAAGCTACTGATGAGACCCAGGAATATAAGGACATCATTAGTATCGTAGTGAGACTAAAATCTCTTGAGGGATGTCAACAAAACCTAGATTAAAAAGAAACAATGAAAGTGAAAAAAGACTAACATTGTAGTAGCAAACCATAATATAAAGCATAAAATTAACAAACATTATGAATTAATCATACTTAGACAATTACAATCCATATGGCTAGTTAAACTCAATCTGCTACCTGTAGTGGCATAGTCTGGGTACTGTATATTCAATGCTAGTGCATTTCTCTCAGGATGTAATTATTTAATTCTGTGAATGAGAAAATGATGTGTAAAAGCCAATGTTTCCATGGACTCAATGTCCCAAGTTAGATAAAATGCATGAATGCTCATGAAATCTCATGACACTTTTTAACCCATCGCACTCACATTACCTTTAGGTATGTAGAAACAGTAAATTCACATTCATGCTCACTACTAAGGTTAATATAAGAAATAAATGCAAAGTTTAGTTTTCTGCAAGCCGGACCCAAGATTCTGATGTCCTCAACATAAAAAGGACATGGAACTGTTGGAACAAGTCCAGAGGAGGGCCACGAGGGTGATCAGGGGACTGGA
>WYDI02012066.1:0-18026 GCA_009867235.2 Psittacus erithacus
AAGTTCTTTACTGTGAGGGTGATGAGGCACTGGAATGGGTTGCCCAAGGAAGCTGTGAATGCTCCATCCCTGGTGGTATTCAAGGCCAGGCTGGATGGAGTCGGGTGGCATGGTTTAGTGTGAGGTGGCCCTGCCCATGGTGGGGGAGGGAGGTTCGAACTAGGTGATCTTAAGGTCCTTTCCAACCCTAGCTATTCTGTGATTCTGTAATCAATTTCCCATCTCATCCCTGCATGTCTGAAACTCTGAAAAAAGATTTCAGAGAGAAGTTAAGATACTCTTAACATTAATTTTTACACTGTTTGAAAGGTGATATGATTGTTCATGAGTAGATGACTAGTCCAATTTGAGATGCTTCAGGGCATCTGAGACATCTGCATAGAGTTAATCATGCTTATGGAATATCCAGGCCTTTCCGGAGCAGCAGCTGGAAGCCACACAGGGTATAGAGGGCTGACTCAAATCACACCAGATGTTGAATCAAGCACTTTTTGCTAGTTCAGAACACCTTTGAAGATACTGCATTATTGATTTTGCTTATATTAAATGAAAATTTATAGATTGTTGTACATTTTGAATAAAATATGTATTTATTACTACATTAATTCCAAAGGGAATCCTGTTCCACACTTCTAGAATTTTTAGAGGAAACACACAAACATTAATGGGATAATTTCTTTAGATCTTAGTCTCCTGTTATCTGTGGACTAGCTTGTATTTTACATAGCATTTGACTGGGATACAAAAATGTAAGATATGGAGAAAAAGTTGTCTTAATGGATTGGGATTTTTTTAAGAAGCCCAAACTGACTGACTTTCAAAAAGATCTGATATTTTTCACCGTATATGACTCAGGTAGCAGCCCTTTGGCCAAATGAAGAGCTGGCCTTCAATATGCCAGCCCAGAACTTTATTAATAGACTTTAGAAATTCTTGTACTTTCTCTGCCCTTTGAAACATCTTTGACTTCTATCTCTACATCCAATATTAAAATCTTTCCTTGGCTGCTTCCTGTTTTTTAGTTAAAAAAAAAATATAGAAACATATATAGAAACAGCAGGCAAAATCAGACATTAAGCTGAAGGAAAGCATGTTTGTGCATAACGGTTCTGAGAAACTAGTAGTGGTCATATTATTCCTGGGAAAACACTAATTTTGTAAATCTACCAAAAATAGCTAGTCCAAAAATAGTCTCTTAAATTGCTGTTGCTTATTTTCAGAGGCTACTTCCTTTATTATAGTATTTGTGCACGAATGTAAATTATTGTACACTGATTTTATTTATTTATCTATCTATTTATTTATTTTCGTTACTGATTCCAGTTTGCAGCTTTGTGGTCTGTCTCAGATAAATTGTTTCGAGCTGTGGTGGGAGTAAAAGGAAAGCTAGTAGAATCATTATCTTGGTAATAGCTGATCAACTTTGCAGTCTTTAATGGATTTAATCTTCATGTCAGGAAAAACTCCTGTGATGCAGAACAAAGCAGTTATCTTTATATCATAGAAAGGGTAAAGAGTTTGGTCATGGATATGTTGGAAACCTATGGTAGATCAGAGACTAAAAAGTCTTGCAAACCCTAAAATTTTCATTCTGTCCTTTATGTTTTTGCCCTCCCTTTCATATCTCTCTTCATGCTCTCCTATTGTATAGACATACGGAAAACTAGATGGAATTTACCCACTTGAATATTGGCAGTAGGATTTATATCCTAAAGCTTCATGCTTACAGAATACATGTAATGCATAATCTGTGCTTGTTCTGCACTTGTGCAGACTGAAGGCTAACTTCTGTGAATATCAGGGTAATGACAAAGTGCACCTGGTGTAAGTCTTTCCAGTTTTTTTTCTTTGTAAGCCACAGCTTTGAAAATACAAACACATATGTTGCCTAGCATTATTTGACTTTTTCTTGATTTGATATGATCACCCCTCACATATGAAGTTGACTTATGTGTTCGGCTTTTGGCAAAAAGACTGGACATAAACTGTAGATTCTGTTACTTCTACATAATATAACCAGTTTCATTACAATTGCTTTCATAATGACATTTAAAAGGTTTGAAGCTACAGTAAAGGAATAGGGAATGGATTGTTTAATTTATATATGTTCTGCTAGCTTCCTGACCCAAAGCTCCATTGAATTTCATTCTTCAGCTTCCTTGTATACAGGCAGACTCAATGCCTGCTGTACTTCTCTACTCATTGAAGTGAAGATAAACCAGTATCAGCTTCCTGTACTCTAGGAGCTGAAGACTAAGCATTCATTCTTTACTACATAATTTCCTTTTGATATTTTGGTAAAAAACACAAAAAAGATGCAACATTTAATGAAACCTGAGTCATCAAATGCAAAACTATCCCCAAATATGCTATGGCAACAGCAAGAAGCAAAGGAATTGCCAGTTGTTTATGTGGAAGAATATTCAATGCATTTCTTCTATGAGGTAAACCCATTTTACTGCAGCAATGGTGCAATAGTATTAATTAAATATTTTGACATGATCATGCCTACCTATATCCCCTATCATATTCTTGAAATTACTGTCCTCATTCATGACCAAGGTAAACAAAAATTAGTAAAGGAATATAGTAAGTAATGTCATTTCCCTTAAAGCTTTACACAAATGTTTTTTGAGATGAGATAATGACTGTGAGATGTTAGTGTCTGTGCTGGTAAATGACTTCTTCTATTTATGTAAGAAATTATATGTGTTCATGAAACCATATTCCTGATCAGGTAGGTTCCTGATTCAGGTACCTTTTTTGATCTTAGGTCTTGCTGTCAGTCTGACCTGCAAATCCAGATTTTGAGCCTGAAGGACTGTAGCAAGTTAGTCTTGTGAACATTAAAAGATTTTCTTAACTGTAGAGAGCAACAGAGGAGGAAAAAACTATGAAGGTACTTATTTGGAAGCATCATTCCAATTTGAAGCATTTTGATAAGGAGTAACGCAGAAGGTGATGAATAAGGCAAAACCTTTCAAGTTCTCTGTTTCCAGTTGTTAAAAGGGAACAGCCAGTGGAGTGACAATTCAAAGAAGTAGTCTAGAAAAATATTTCTGCTATATGAATTTGTTTATACAGCTCACACAGAAGTAGGCTTTAGTAGGAAAGATATGAGAAGAAACAGTATGTGAATTTACATCCAGACGGAGTGATAGGAAAATGAGGGAAAGATTTTTTTTCTGAGAAGAGATTTAGACAGTGTTGTATTGAAGAGTCAAAAGTAACAAACAGGATACCTTCATTTTGAACTTCACTGACAGGCAAAATGAAAAGATTAGTTCACAGAGACTAAGAGGAGTAGTTGTGGTAAGGAAGAGGAGGAGGAATCAGAAGGGGTGAATGATTAAGAGCTCTGTTTCCCCAGTCTGAGATTATCAGAGCAGCTAAACATTTGCACAGGGAATCAGAAATTCTAACAGGCTAAGGTTTTAAGTCAGGCAGAAGAAAATAGACATGGGGTCTATGACAAAGGCCTTTGTCAGTTGTCAATGAGGATATGATGGTGGAATTTTTTTTCGTGGATTAGATAACTCAGGTAGAAAGCTGGGAGAGGGAGACAATGGGAGGAAGATCACAGCCCTGAGAAACTGAAACAGAAAGTTGAGGAAGAAGCCCAAAAGATCAAACTGGGGAAGAAATTAGCCATGTGGATGGAAAATAAGAAGATCCTAACAAAAGGAGAACAATATTTGAATAGCAGGTAGGGTCAGAGGTGCTGATTCTAAGATTTGGCTAGAAAGAAATCATTAAGAACAGATACAATAAAAGTTTGCAAAAAAAGATGACTAGCAACAGAACTGATGGTGAAGGAAGAAGGTACTTCCCAGCATTTTGCAAGTGTTGTGGTCATTCATCCATGTGCTTAACTGATGCATTCTTACCAAATTAGGAACATGCAAGTATTATATCCATGTTGTCAAAGAAAAAAAAAAGACTATTCAAAGAATAGGAAAGTTTCATAGGTTTTAACTTCTAACTTTTGAAGTTAAAGTCCTTTACATTTTCTTTTATCAACAGTGTCCCTAAAGACAGGATTCTGTACATACAGAATTATTACAGTGTGAGTTCCAGAAATTTTCTTGTATATTTTTGCTAAACATCTGTGGTAATTGTGGTGGTAAAATTAAGAAAATTGAGAATTTTCTCAATGGTAGTAATCATCTATCAAAAAACATAAAGTGCAGCATGGCCACATTTTTGCTCCCTTTGTTGCATTGAGAAAATCTCGGTTTCTGTCAGACACTGTAAATTTGCCACCTACCTAAAAGAATAAAGAAACTAAATAGAATCATTGCACTCTAAATATCATATTCCAGATAAAAAGTATGTACACAGCAAAACTTTCAAAGGGAGGTCCCTTTAGTTGAAACTTAGTAAACTGTTGAAGTCTTATCGCCTAAGGGGGAGGGAGGGTAAGTTTAATACTTTGAGGGAGGCTTACAATGTTACATTACCTTTAATTCTGCAAAGAAATTTAGACTGTAGGTGAGCAAGTAGTCTTAACAGTCTTGTAACAGCCTGGTTTTGTAAAGAGTATCAGCTAGTGATTTTCTCTGCTTGTAGAAAACTTGATTTATACTGGTACAAGTGTCAAGAATGAGAGCAACTAAAATCTACCTCTGTATACTTTGTCAAATTTATGCATGTGTATTCAAATTGTGGAAAAAGAAAGCTTCTTTTATGTTATCAGACTTGGAGGGGATACCATAAACTCTTTTGATAGAGCAATCTTTTGCTGTGGTAGCTTAAACTACAGAATAAACATATTACACCTTGAGTATTGCATATAATAAAATAGGATTTAAATGAACTATATTGAAATCAAAGTTCAATTTAGGAACTTGAGTGTATTGTTGTGAAAAGCCTAGTCAGTTATATTTATAGCTTCATATTTTCACAGCAAGTAAACAGTTTAGAAACCTAGGGATCCCTTATGCTTTATGCAAGTGCAGTTTTTAAATAACAGCATAAGGTCCACAATTTCCTTTCCTTAAAACCTACAATAAAAAATAAAAATAAATGCCACCACCACACAAACTACAAAGGTAGAAAAATGCTGTATCTTGCATTTTTCTACCTCCTGTGGCTAGGGACAGAATGCAGACATGCCACAATAATGTTTTTTATTTCTACTGTTCAAACCATATTAATGAGAACATCATTTTGGAGAACTAATTATTTCTATTTGTCTTGTGTCACACTTTCTAATTCCCCTATATTAGCACAGCCAAAGCAAATTAATTGCTTTTCCAGCAGTTGAACCTTGTCCAAGAATGAGCTCACATTCCCTTCCAGTTTTGCAGTTTCTAGGAGTGCATTGTGTCAAAAATTTCTCTTGATACTAAACACAGCCCAGAGAATATCTTTACAGATTTCTGTTGCTGCTCACTTGATGAAATTTATAAGTTTAAGTGACCCACTAGGAAAGATAAAGTTCTTAGCTGCAAGATTATACATCAAAACAGTTAAAGTGAAATTAAAATTAAATGAATGAATCTCACTGAAGCAAAAAAAGCAGTAATTAATGGTTCCCTTAATTGTCTTCATAAAATATTTGCATGGGTCTAATTTGCATAATTTGCATGTATTAATTAATCTTTCAAAGGAATTTTGTGCTGAGAGAAGCCAAAAAATCTCTTTGTTTTATTTAACATCTAATGAAATATTTATCTTCATTAATGAACTTCTCATCTTCATTAAAATAAAAATTGCACAAGTTTGTATGTTTTAAATGTTTTTATAATTGTAGTATGCAAAAAAATCTCTTCAGACCTGCAGTATCTGAAAAACAAACACATTATTGCACATTCTGTGTCATTTTGACTACAGCAACATTTTAAATTTGAGAAACCTCATTTCCTCCCCTAGAAGTTTCCAAGGGGTTTTAAAGTTCTTGAATTTCATGTTAATTGATGATTTCTTTTTTTTTTTAAAATTTTACAAATAGTTTTGACAAGGTAAACATGTTTGTATCTTTTATTGTTGTCAGCCTGTGATAATTAGCAGCTTTTCTGGAACAGATACAGTGTACAGTAAAAGAGACTAACATCATAGGTTAAAATTTAAAACACTGCATGATTTTGTACATGACATGGGGTTAGTTTATACTCTCTTAGACTAACAGTTGTGGAAAAAACAGTTTGTGAGTTACTGCCTGACATTCGGTGATTGAACCTGGAGTAAGACTAATGACAGTAACGGTTATAAAGGACGATAGTGGCAGAGGACCTAAAGTTGAATGACAGGTTGCAGTGATCAGCAACTTTGAGACAGTATCCAAAATAGCTAGACGTCCAGAAAGAGAATTAAAACAAAATGGTATTAAGGTTTTGTGCAAGATTTGAATGTGGAAGTGTAAGGAGATGAAAAGAAATGAAGCGTTTCACAGAGGCAATTTCTGTAAAAAGAATAGGTGTAAGAGGATGATGATTAGTTTTTTGGGGACAAAGGTGAAAGCTGTTACTTTAAAAGGGGACCACGTAGAATCCCAAGGTAATGTATCAGCTACTTAATACTGTTGGAAATAGTGTCTGTGGAGAAAGAATAGTGAAGTGCAGTTAAAATAAAATAGCTTCTATACAGAATGATAACGCTGTGCATGGTAAGATTTGTGGAATGGACTTTTGTTTTTTTTAAGGATAAGAACAATATTATTGGAATAATAACTTGAAATAGGGACATGATTGGGGATTTTGAATGCAAAGAATTTTACTTGCACAATGAAACAGCATGATAGGATCTGCACTCATTTTATTATGAAATGCCTATGCTTAAATCCTTGCACAAGGAGTTTATAAACACATTAATGTGTCTGATTTTGCTTTATACACGCAACACCTTAGAAAGCCAGCCGTGTGGAGACAGAAAAGTAGGAGCTGCTCTGAGAGTGCTTTAAGATACAGCACTCGTATAAAATAATTTAGAAAACAGGATGTTTAAGCTATAAAGACTGTATAAGGAGTCATACATTCCTTACTACATTATCCTGACATTTTTTCAACTGATAAGATAGAGTGGAAATTTGTGGATACCATAATGGTGGAATAGATATCGTTGTGTATTATGAAGGTGTGGAATAGCTGCTGAGGCAATGTAATTATCTATAAAATACCCAAACAATATCAGTGGGAGGGATATGTTTCACTTCACAATTTCGTGGGGTAGATGTCTTTATCTGAGCTATTTAGGCTGGACTCCTATTAAAGTCAATGAAGAGTAACAGACACATCTCTTCCTTTGAAGAAAATGAATCATAACTTCCAAGTTTCTTCATTGATTACAGCTCAAACACAGCTATCTACAGTGCAGGTGGCTGAAGCTAATGTGGTCAATCTCATCTGCTGTGTATTTTTTTTTTTTTTTGCTTGCCTCAGAATTCCAACATCACTATTCTAGTAAACACTCTACAAGCAACTGCATTTCAGTCACCTCTTATAACTACTGATGTTGGAAATGAGTAATTGTGCATCATTTCTGGAAAAATATCCATGCCTGACAATCCCCTTTCTGCTTGGTGTAGTTCTGTAATGTTTCCATACTTTACAGTTTTGAAATTTGCATAAAACATGACCCTCAGACGTAGAAAGGGTAACTTGAATTCTGCATTAATCTTGAGGCTTTGCAGCTTTTATTGCAATTAGATGCTACCATGGGAGGCACAGGGAATGAAACAAGAATCTAAAGAAGCATTCAGAAAACTCTGAAGTAAGAACAAAAGTGGACATAAGTTGAGAGGTGAAAAAAAGAGGTAGATGAAGTATCACAGAACTCTAAAATGGGAAGTGGTGTTACGTTACTAATATAGTTGTATTATATTACGTTAACTATATTACTGTATCATGACTAATTTGTAATGGACTACTAGTAGATATTTCTCCATTTAAATGTAGTTTTGCTTGCAAATAAGACATGGGCTGGAATTAGTGTGATGAAACTTAGAAGTCTACAATTTAGACACCTATTTCTGTGCTTGTAACCCTTGACCCTCTGTGGAGGGAGTGAAGTGTCTAGAGTATGGTTCACCACTTCATAAAGTAGGTGTCTATATTTCTCCTTTGTCTATGGATGTAGGCGTAACTAGAGTAGCCTGGTGTAGAACTCTACAAATTAATTCAGTAAACTCAGACACATTCCAGAAAAGATTAATTCAGTTTCCAGAGGTGAGAAAATAATTTCTTCTGGGAGCTTTGGGGAGGGTTGGGAGGGGTCGGGATTTGATTGGTTGGTTGGGTTTGGTGTTTATGGATTTTTTTTTCAATAAATACAGTAAATCCATTTTACAGCAGGGGTTATACTCCAGGATAGTCTAACTGCAAAGGATAAATTTAGCATGTGACACAGTCACAAGTATATGATAAGGACTTACTGTCTTTGCTCATTTCACATTTTGCAGCAAACAAAAAAATCAAGTGGATAATATCAATTTCACAATTGAAATGGTAGCATTCATTTGGGTGCCTTACATGCTTTAGCTCTGATACTTTGTTTTTGAATTATATGGTGAAAGAATAGCGCATTTTGCATGCTTCAGTGCATTTTTAACCAATGCCTTAAGCCAGGATTGAATCTTTATGCAGTCTTTATCTACTGATTTCTTGATGGCAGCACTGATGCTTTCGTATCTCACAAGGGTGTTGTGAAACTTAATTAATGTTTGTAAAGTATTCTGGATCTTGGATGAAAGGCACAACAGAAGTTCAGTTATGCTGTTAGCTTCTGCTTTTATATTTTCTTTGGTGACTGATCAGAATCCCAGGCATTAAAAAACAGCAGAGAGGCGATGGAAGATACAGCAATTCACAACTTACCAACTAATTAGTTTCAAATTTTGTACAGGAAAATAGATTTTAAAATATTTTATGGGATTCAGTAAGGAAATAGTTGATAGTCATAATTTTGTATAAAGGCAGCTTGCTTGGATTTTCAGGAGACAAAAGTTTAATAGAATGACTTACCTGAATTTACTCTGTGTTAGATCAAAAGTGGTATATTACTGAGTGGCAGCATTTCGGCACAACAGGTGACAGTCTCTCTTTTATAACCCTAAAGTAACTGTACGGTCAGAAGTCCTGAAAGAATGGCAGTTCAACAGTCGCTTAATATATTCAAGAGGCAAACAAGCAGTTAAACTTAAAATGTAAATAAAACTGTATGGTGAGATTGTATCAGGCAGTGAACAGTCTTAAGAGCTGGGAAGGTAACCACCACTTCCACACTCCAGCTCAATTGCTCTATTACTTTTATGTTGCTTAAAAAATAGAGAAAAAGAAAAAAAAAAGATATCCTTGCCATCAGTAAAGCTACATTAATTTAAACTACCTGAGAGTCTTATGGTTTAATTTTAAAGTGGCCAAAGATTTTAGGTTTTGTCATTTGGCTCTTTGCCTGTATGATAAAAAAAAACCAAACAACAAAACACCAAAAACCAACCCCACCAAAAAAACCCCAGAACAACAACAAAACAAAAACAAACAAAAAAACCAAACAAAAAAAAACAAAATTAAAAAAAAAAGAAACAGAAAAAAAGAAGCAAAATATTTTTGTCCTTCAGAAGTCAGAAATATTTATAGCATTTTAAGATAAATTCTTAATATGTTTGTAATAATCATATAAATGCCTTACTGTAAACCAGCAAAGTAACCAATTACTATGCCAAGTCTATTTTATGTCTAAAAATAGCATTTACGGTTATTTTTATATTGACATCATTAAGAAAGATAACATAAAACAGTTTAGGCTTTATATAATTCAGGCATTCAGCTTTCCCAAGGATTTGATTTGCACCTTGACCTCTCTATGTTAGTATCTCAAGTTCGTTTGAAGAGAAAAAAAAAGAAATAAATCTACTAAGAAAAGTAAGTATAAAGGAAGTGGAACTAAAATTAACACATTTGGAAGGAATACTTAGCCAGCATGGCATTCCATCTATAGCTAAAATTTGCTGTCATCATATATCTATAATAAGTATTCTTCCAGTGAACTGCCAGCTGGCTTGTAAAGAGGAAAATCTATTCTATAGAACAGACTGATAGCTTTAAAAAGAAATCTTTAGCTTTTCAACCCCTCACAGGAAGTATTTGGGTCATTGTAAGGTTCCGTAACACCTGAAGGACATCCTGGGAGACAGCAGTATGTATAATGATAATGTGATGTCATTTTGATAAACACGTGTATCAGTAACGATAAAAGGAATATTTTTTTTTATAATTTTTTTTGTCAGCTTTATTTTTTAAAAGTGATGCAGCCTCTAAGCTATATTGCAGCTTAAGAAAAGCAGCAATAACATAATAGTGTGTTTTGTCATGGATGTTAGAAAGGATGGATCACAAACTGCTACAGCTGGCCTTGGAAACAAAGTGTTTTGAAGTCAGGATGAAAAAATTTGCAGTAGTGGTTTATGTGCATATAGAATAGAGAATGTTAAAAATATACAATGCTATATTATATAATTCAAGTTCTGACTTGTTTATTTAGTCTCTTTGTTGATTCTGCAGATTTTGCCTGTGACAAACTGTCGGTGCAACCCTTGCATTAAAAGACATGTATTTTTCATGATATTGTTTCATGCTGCAATATGCTGGCTACAAGTCCTTTCAAGTAATCAAGCTATATTGAATACAAACATAAAATAAAAAGCAGCAATAATTTGATCTCATGTTTAGCTTTACAGTCTGACTCAACAATACACCCCTCTTAGCCATTGAAAAGAGAACAGCGTCTTTGCACGTTGATGAATTGAACATAAAAATATTGTGGTTGGATCAGACTCCTTGGCTTCACTGGAAATACTGGAAGCATCATAAAAGTGCTATAGCTGACTGGGGGATCAGTTCCATTTTCAACCTTATCATCAAATTTGTTACGACAATCACAGTTACTATCACTGCAGTAACTCTGCCATCCTAAGCAATCTGATTCCCAATGCTAAAATATCAAAATGCTAAAACACTATTAAAATATACAGAAATCAGTTCTATTCGTGGTCCAAATGGGTAATAGTTTCAAAGTCTGATCCTAAACATTCAGTGCACAAAAAAGTCTTAATTTTAGGAATTGAAAGGAAGGTTTCCCTGTAGTTTTTTTCATATTCTTGCAAAACCTGTGACTCTCTCAGATTTTTTCAGCTAAAATTAACTTCATAGCCAAGTCTGTTTTACCAGACCAGATATTCAGTAAATATATTCAGTATATACTCAGTTCTTGCTTCTCTTCCTACTGTAATAGCATAGCATTAGGGATAGGACTACATGGGCTTTAAAATCCACTTTTGCAGGATACCGTATCACAAATACTATCTTAAAGACCATTTTAATACCTCTGTCATCTTGGAAGGCTACACCAAAACTGAGTTCCTGCAATAGAACTGTTTTGTGCCTCTTTTTAATGTATATGCAAGGGATAATCAGTTGCTTTTCTATGATAAGTATACCACTTGATATTATTTTCATGTTTTATACTCAGTTCCATGTACTATACTAGTATCCTGTTCTAAAATTATTCTAGTTTAAGCTCACCGTGAGCATGGATAACCCACATCCTAAATATTTCCAGGGGAAGTCCTGCAAGTGACCTGTACAACTGCCGTATGTTTCTCTTGAAAACACACAGTAAGTGGACAGCGAGAGAAAATACATAAATAAATGAAAGAGAAACAGCAACTGTAAAGTAACATTTTTCATTTCCTCTGTCTTGACAAAATCACACTTGCCAACAAGAAAATTTTGCATGTCAGATATTTTGGACAGGTCATTGCTTCTGACTCCAAGGTAGGCGCTTGATCCCAGAGTCACTGCTTAAGACTGCTGTGTAGTTTAATTTACCCATTCTCTTTTCTCTTGCTTACTTTTTGATGGTGGACCATGGTGCTAAGTTCGCCCTGGGAAGGCATGCTGCTTCCATATGGTCTGGGATTTCTGTAGTAGGGTGCATCCAGGACACTGTCTGTCATGACATGCTTTTTTTTCTGAGGAATCTCTATTGGCAAAGACACCGGATGGTGCCACATTCAAACCGTCTGGACCTAAGGCTAATTGAGTTTTTCCTGGGAGGGTAGAATAATAATTCTAAAGTACCTTTCTGAAATTACGTTACCACTGAGAGGCAATGGGAAAGGTTTGCTTGTCACTGCAGTACTTAGATGCATCTGTGAAGATATGCTCAAGATGGAAGTTTGCAGTCAGTTAGGGGAACTAGTTTGAATTATGAATTGCACCTGGGCCAGCATCAGCACTTGTCACTGAAAGAGTTCTCTTGTTATTTTAAATTTTAGTATTGTTAATTCCTTTTTTCTTATAGGAACAAAAGCACTGCCTATAGCTAACTATTAGGTTAAACCACACATGCATCTTTGGGCTTGAAGCCTTTCTGAAATATAACACAAGCTCATTTTCTTCAGTTTTGCAGTTGTGCCCTTCATGCTAAGCCCCAGGAACTTCATTAAGATCTATTCATATTTCTGTGTGATAATAAGGATTATGTGTGACTTAGTGCATTTCTTATTTCTTAGGGCATGACTTCTGGTTTGGTTTCTGTCACGTTGACTCTTGTTCTGAGGCTGACTGCTTGGTGCCATTGTCTTCCCTAAGCTTTCTTTTATACAAAATAGCTTAAAGCAGCAAGTTTATATTGCATGTGTTTTGGCACCCCATGCATCCTTAATAGATTTTCCATAAGCTTGCTACTGTGCAATCCATCTATTTTACAGCCTCATTCCTTCGTGTTCTTGAATGTGACTATTTCTTCATGTTTTGTATTGGGCTGTTACTCTGTTTTAGCACACAAATGAGCTCAAGGGTAGTTGGGTATTAAAGAAAAGTGTGGTGTTAATGTGATATTGATATTAGAAAAGGATTCCACACATCCCAGAATTGATGTTTACAGGTTAATGTAGGTAGTAAAGCTAAATGCTTTCTTTAAATGGCCTCTGTTTTCCTGTAACCTTTGCAGCATTTGAAATGACGTATCAGTAATTGGGATAAAGGAAAAGTCAGGTCATACTCTTGTATTAATTGTGGGGTTTAAGTCTAAACTGAAACCAGCAAAACACTGGTCTGCCTTTTAGTTTTCAGGGTATTACATCAAATAAAAATTATTTGTGTAGAAAAGAAGTAGCTTGTAGAGAAGAGTGAGGTAAGTTTGTGATTCTGTGAATCAAAAGAGGTGCTCTGCATAGGAGTTTGTGTTTTGAAAAGTAGTCTGGGCTAAAGCTCTAGAGAAGATAATACTTTAGAAGAGCTTGTCTTCATAAATGATTTGTACATGCTGAACGAAATGAACATCACACTGTCCAGTGATGGAAACAACAGATTGATAATACTAACCATGGCCACAACTATTCCTCGTTGAAAAATCATGATCCATGTCACTTTCCCCAGACTTTCACAAAAGATCTTTATTAATCCACACTTGATTATGTGATCTGTAATTGTAACCACATGTATCATGCTAATGCTATTAGCTTCTAATTCAGTGATAGAAAGGATTTGTCTGTGTTTTCCCATCCATGTATGGAGGAGGTTTTAAGAACTGCTAACTTGCACGTGCTTTTGAATAGGTATTTTCTGTAATTTGATCTCAACTGAGAAACCATGGAAAGCTCCAACAAACACTGATTTAATTCAGATTGCAAGACCATTTTTTGCTCTCCAGAGAGAAAATTAATTATTTTTTTTAAGCCCGTGTGGCATTTTGTATGTAAGATTACTTTGGTAATGATATATGTGTAAAAAAGTGATTGTTTGAGAAAAGCTCTAAAAAAAGAAGGCAAAAATTGAGAAAATTGGAAAGAATAATCAGGCTACCAAATTGAATAACAAATTCTGTTTCCATCAAGACTTCACAAGGAAAGAAAAAAGGTATCAGGCAGAAACCACATTCCAATGCTCACCTCATGCTCATTTTATGCTATCAGATCCAAGGTTGCTTGTTGATTGGCTTGTTAAAAAGATAGTAAAAAAGTGTTGTTTATGTTTCTGAAAATATGACAGCAAATAGAGCAGATCTTTTTGCAGAATTTAAAACTGTTTAATGCAGGACAGATTGTTCAGCACAAAAATTTTCCACACTGTATTACAAACAAGAGCAGAACACAATGAGATGTGGAAGCTCACAAGCTGATTGTATTTAGCTGACTTCATCCTTTAATAACTTTTCCACATGATTCTTTAAGTGAAGGTGTTTTGTTTAGGTTTTTATCTGTTGGTTTGTCTTTTGGGGTTTTTGTTGTTTTTATTTTTTTTATTAGTGTAATTTATTATTTTTTTTATCAGTGTAATTTATTATTTTTTTTTTTACTGCAGAAGTGACACAACACAGTGGCTTAGGTTCAGTGCTTGTAAGTAGTCAGTTTTGTTGTCTTTTTCTGGATTATGCTTTTGTTCTGTTTATACAAATAGCAAAAAGGTTGCTAAGTTCATAAGGCAACTATAAAAGGCAGTGTGCTCTATTTTTTTTTTCCTAATCGTTTTCTTTCAAAGATTTCCTCACCTCACAAGGTCAGTCTTTTCAGTGCTCAAAATGGCAAGCTCTGTGTGTACTATATGATCTTCAAATAATAGAAGGTGACGTTTTCAGGTAGCCTGTTGCTTTCTTAGTTTCCTAAGACCAGGTTGCTGACCTTTATCTTGGTCCCAGGGTATTCAGTGATATACTGAAAAACATATATTTGTGATTAAAACACATGATAAAATTACTGAAAGATCCTGATAGTTCAATAAAGTATCTGCAAATAAATGTGTTTAGACACTCATTTTTACATAACTGTGTTTAAGTTTCATGTGTGAAAACTCAGAGGTAGAATTAAAATATCATAATTTTAAAAAGACATGGACATTTCAGTCTCCTGAATATTTGCAGTGAGTATTAACACAAATATATTTGTACATGAATGTTAAGTAGAGAAATGAAAGGTGTATGATTAATAACAATATGCAAATTCAAAACTAATTTATTGGTGTTATACAAAGGGCAAACTAGGATAGTGTTTGGCCAAATATGTTTACATACTTCATATTTGCATGAATTTATTGAACATGCAGTGTGAAATCACCCATCTTTGCATAAAAACTGGGTAAGCACTTTTTTTTAAAGAGCAAATTGCTCAAATTTAAAGCTTCAACAATTGAGTCTGCTTTCCTACATTCTCCTGTACTGCACTGTAATGGTACTTGGGAAGAGGGCAAGTGGATCCATCCATGTTCCGCAACACACAGAATCATAGAATAGTTAGGGTTGGAAAGGACCTTAAGATTATCTAGTTCCAACCCCCCCCTGCGATGGGCAGGGACACCTCACACTAAACCATGTCACCCAAGACTCCATCCAGCCTGGCCTTGAACACTGCCAGGGATGGAGCATTCACAACTTCCTTGGGCAACCCATTCCAGTGCCTTCCCACCCTCACAGTAAAGAACTTCTTCCTTATATCCAATCTAAACTTTCCCTGTTTAAGTTTGAACTCATTACCCCTTGTCCTATCTCTGCAGTCCCTAATGAAGAGTCCCTCCTCATCATCCTTATAAGCCCCCCTTCAGATACTGGAAGGCTGTTATGAGGTCTCCATGCAGATGATCTACTTTTGAAATCAGTAACAATGTCAGGACACTATAGATACTTCTGTCCCTCCTTTTCAGCGTCAGTTTGTAAAGCTTCAGTGTTCTGATTAACCTCAAAAGCTGGAAGGAGTTACTTTCTCCTCACATCATACTGTTTTGCATTTTATCAGGAAAATTACATAAAGTTTTATTTTGTTGATTTCATGACTGCATTTTACAAAACCTGGGCTATATGTTTTCAGTCTCCCACTGCAAACTCTGAAATGATTTATCCTCATATTAAACAATTTTCCTATGATAAAGAACTTAGACTCCCATTTTTTTTAATCTTTCTCCTTCAGTGGAAAATAAATCCTCTTCTGTCTCAATTTTGAATGAAATATCTAAAGAGTATACAAAAATGTATTTTATCCTTAATTAGCTGCTTCCTTCAAGTTTTTTGAAGAAGGGTTACTATTTGAACTAAGTTCCCTTCCATCTGTCACAATACTTTTGCTTTTATTTTGACTTCCTGTTGCTGTCTTACCAAATATCACATGAATCATTAGCATTTGTTTGCCATCCTTTTTGTTTTTATGTCTCTTCCTCCAAATGAGTAAAACATCAGGTTGAATGAAAGGCTGGAAGTACACTATGATTCACATTTGCCCCATCTTATTAAAACAAATAAACCAACCAGTTATATAATTTAAATGTGCTTGAGCTATGGCTTGCAGATGCTTTTATCAGCTCGGGCTGAAGAGGTTGTGTGCATTCGGGCATGCACGTACAACTGTTCTTTGAAAGGGACTAACCTCATTAGATTACAGGTGCCTGGAAATAACTTCTGAAAAAATAGCTGCCATTTTCATTAAAGCTTCTTCCTAACAGGAAACACAATTTATTATGTACTTTAGCACAAGTGAGCAGCTTTTCTTTTATTTAGGTAAAAGTAGCCCCATTTAGTGTCACAAATATTTTATTTCTTTTAACCTATTGGACTGAAGGTGAATCATAGTATTTTTCATTCTACTATTCTAGTTTATAAAATGTTGAGGAAGAGAGCTTTAAAGATTCTTAATTTACAAAATCTGTGTTACACTAGCTTTCAAGTTATTTCATTTACTTGCCACACTATCTTTTCTTGTACAGAGTCAGAAATACTTCATCATAGCCTCAGATTGATAGAACTGAAATTAGAAGTTTTTAACAGCTGTATGTTGTGGCAGTGGTGTATATATACTGAATTTCAGTACAAAGTCTCTGCTGTCTTCACTGATCATGAGGGCCAGTCCTAGGGATTTTGTACTGCAACATGCAGTTAAAAGAGGCCTCTCAGCTCAGTCACAAGCCATAGAGATGGGCTTCAAATGCATTTTTTGTGAGCCAAGAACCTATAGTTTCAATTAAATGTGTGCACAGGTGGGGTTTTTTTTGGTGGTGGTGGTGTTTTTTTTGTTATTTGTGCTAATGTATTCCTCAGGGATCTCAGCACTGCTGTGCCTTATTGGGGACAAGAAAGCAGACTGAGAAATCATCAGTGCACCAAATATCTGTTACCTAAAAAAAGAAGGGAAAGAAAGAAAGATTAAAAAAGAAAATAGAAAAACAGAAAAGTGAAATTGCAGCTCATTTCAGAGTCACTGTTGGGAATAAAGTTCCAATCCTTACTTGTTCAGTTCTGTTCTTATTAACAAAAGAGATACCAACTTAAAGTAAGTTTTCTTTGAAAGCATGAAGAGATTAATAGCTCCACCTTTCAACTATCCTTAAGGCCCATTTTGAGTAACGATCAGCTTACATAACTGTCCTATGCATTTTTCACAATATTACATTAACTGTAGTTAGGAACCCTGGTGACTAAACTAAGGCTACTTTGTTTGATGTAAGCATTCCTGGCATTTACTATTCTACATCTCCCAAATTATGGTCATAAAAACTAACAACTAACAATAAATTAATGAAAAATTATCCAAACCTTGACATTCTAACTTTCCAAAGCTACCACTGAGATTTCTGATCTTGTGATTAGTTTCTTACTCATGCATTATTATATTGTCTTGTCTTCATCTTTTTAACCTGGATTCTGTGGGTTTCTTTCTTATTGGCTGACTGTGACATGCTACCATTTCTGGTTTGCTGCTTGCTTGTTTTTTTCCCCAAAACTCCTAAACATGGGAAACACTTTTATCCTTTTACTAAGGAGAGTTTTCCTCAGTAGACTTTTCTCTGATAGCAGCTGATCGAATTCAGATATGACACCACACCTTTGTGGTAGTTCTGCACTTTCATAAATGACAGTATGCTCTTATAGTCATGATGATCACTGTCGTTATCTTTAATTTTAAAGCAGCTCTCAAAATACAAACTAAAATATGATATGTTTGCATGTCAAACAACCACAGTGTCATAAAATCATAGAATAGTTAGGGTTGGAAAGGACCTTAAGATCATCTAGTTCCAAACCCCCTGCCATGGGCAGGGACACCT
>WYDI02012070.1:0-13843 GCA_009867235.2 Psittacus erithacus
CACCCCCAAGTCCTTCTTCTCAGGGCTGCTCTGAATCTCTTCTCTGCCCAACCTGTAGCTGTGCCTGGGATTGCTCCAACCCAGGTGTAAGGCTAGGATAGCTACAGAGAGAAGAAAGAAGGCAAGGTTTTGTAAAAACACATAGCAAAACTGACTCTTGGTGGGAACTGATTTCTTTGTTGTAGACAACTTTAACCTATCCATAGAGACGTTCTTGAAGTAAATGCAGAGTACTGTCTGCATTACTTCCTTTGACCAGACCTGAAGCTTAGTTCTGGTAATTTATGTTTGCATTGACACTACCTTTGCTACTACTTTGCTGGTTCCTTTGGTCACTCTGAGTATTAGTCTCTTACTCTGATATGTACATTTCTGCCTCTTTTACAGTAGCAAGATATTTATTATATTACAAAGGAGGTTGTACAAGAATATTTCTGGAGCCTTACTGTGCTCTGATGATAACAAGATGAAATAACCCAAAAGGGGTCTCTAATATCCAATGAAACAGAAGCTCCAGCTCTTCCTAGTGCTGGAAAAAATATTTAGAAAGTAGAAATAACTGTAATTTATCACTTATGCCAGCATCTGACAAACACTTTAAACCCTGTTGTATAGCTTTAAATTCTATAAATAAATTAAACATAAAAAGTAGAAGTTCCTATCTAAAGAAAGAGTTTAATTGGAGGTATTTTAATCATAGCATCATAGAACAGCTTGGGTTGGAAGGGACTTCAAAGGTCATCTAGTCCAATACCCCTGCAATGAGCTGGGACATCTTCAACCAGAACCACATCCAGGCTGGCCTTGAATGTCTCCAGGGATTGTGCATCCATTACTTTTCTGGGCAACCTGTTCCAGTGTTTTACCACCCCCACTGTAAAGAATTTCTTCCTTACATTCAACCTGAATCTCCCCTTTTAGTTTAAATCCATTACCTTTCATCCTATCGCAACAGGACCTGTTAAAAAGTCTCCCCCATCTTTCTTAGGCCACTTTTAAGTACTGAAAGGCTGCAATAATGTCTCCTCAGAGTCATCTTTTCTCCAAGCTGAACAACCCCAGCTCTCTCAGCTGTTCCTCATACAAGGAATTCAAAAGAAAAGAAGGCAGTGCTTAATATTTTCTCTTCGAGTTGCAATAGATTTGTGTCAATGTAATGTAATATTTTAATAGAAGGAGGAACACTTTAATAATTTTTTTTGAGTCCTTATTAATGCATACCTCAGTCTCAAGTTAGACTATGGAATGCATTGTCCCATACTCTAACACAGTTAAGATTCAGAGAGGGTTTCTATGTGCTGTTACAACTAATAACACTTATTTTATAAGGGAATATATAAATTTCTTATTTGGAGGGGAATTTACCTGTATTTAACTATTAGAAACTATAATGTTCTCTAGTATAGAAAAGAAACTCTTCAAAAGGAGATGATTGAAATGACAGCATAAGAATCATCAGATATTACTTCTTGTGTCACAAAACCTACACATTTTTAGCAGGGTCAGTGTTATGTCTTCCATTTCTCTAGCCAAAAAAAAAAAAAAGAGAGAGAGAAAAGGGATTTTACTTATGCATTAGACTAAGATTTTGTGTTTTAAAATGCATTTCCCCTCCTCAGATTTCCTCTTGGAACTTTCTCATTCCAGGAGATGCTAAGAATCAAGGTAACTTGATGTGAGTGTAAGCTCTTAACCCAGGACCTGTCAAGGCATGGAGTCACCTCTTCTTCGGTCATTTATACTCTCAAAGTTTTATCAGAAATTCTTATAGTGACAGGGAAAGCCTTCAAACTGATGCAACAAGCAGCAAGAAATACCTCAGTTTATTGTTCCTGTCACATATTGCCCACGGTTTCTTCCTGTCACATTCTGATTTTTTGGCTTGTTTTAATTAATGAAAGATAGTTAGCCTTAGTTTTTCTTTCTTACCATTACATTCATTCCTACTAAAACATAGGGTGTAAGGTTTAATATGTATAGGAAGAAACAGATGCACTTTAAAAAAACCAACCAAACAAAAAATTATTCCAAATATTTTCATGTATTCACAGACTCATTTGAGCACTTTTAACATTCTTTCATATTGAATAGTATCACCCTTGGTAAAGAGTGACAGTGAAATGACCACTGATGATGGTTTTTGCTATCAGTAAAAATATAAAAATGTGGTCCTTACACATCTGACATTGTATTTAAACTACTCAGTGTCCAAATTAACATTAAAAAAGATTAACCTTTTTTTTATCCTTTTCATTTTTAAGGAAGTGATTCTATATGGTCAGAAAGTATAATCAATGCTGTCATTACCAATCACATGTGCACAATGGACCATAAAAATGACATAAACTGGATCAAATGCAGGTGAAGAACACCTACCTGAAAGTAGCTTCTTTAGTTCGTTAATGCTTATAAACACTTCCACGAGACTACATGCTTTGGAGGGAAAGAAAATTATCAGCTTTTTATTCTATGTTAGAAGGAAAGTGGAAATGGTACTGAAAACTTTATAGATCTCTAATAAGGTCTCTCTTTGGCCACTGCATCTTTTCACTCTATTTCCTTCTATGTTTGTCATTTGTATTTTTCAGTTTTTCTGGGCAATGTGAAATTAATAATTCAATGTAAATTATTCCTCTGTTAGAGTTTTCACAGTAGTATTTCTGCAGTGAATATTGTTGTTTGTAGCAAAGGCTTTATCACAGGGCAAGGTAGTTTTATTTCTTCTTGTGTGTGTCAATTGAGACAATTTATTTGAAGACACTGAGAGTGAAAGAAAAAGCTAATAGCAAAAAGAGGCTAATAAAAGTCAATATTTCCCCTTTGAGGAGTATCAATCAATTTATGTGAAATAGCTTCCCCGTTTGTTTGATAAGAAAAGTACTTTGTGTCACAAATGACCTAGAAAATTCTTGGGTGTCCTTATTATCAAGAAATACCTGGTGGTTTAGTCTTGTATTACCTATTTAATTGGCAATGGTATATTCATATTAAGCTATCTGTTTCTGTAGACAATTTAGAAGAAAATATAATTTTATTAAATTATGTTATACTGCAAGATAAGTAGAAGTTGCCATGATAAAAAGTGCCATGCTAAGTCTGAAATTTATTTGCCATCAAAACAACATGCTAAATTGAAAATATACAGTGGATGTTTAATCAACTTAGCAAAGACATAGGATTTAAATTTTTATAATTGCTATATATTATCTAAAGATAGATTTTATTATATTCTTACTCTCTCTTAGCTGGCTCGTAGTAGTGAAAAATAAATAAGGTAACGTAAACTTACTTTAAAGATCTTTTCATTTAAATAGTATCAAACATTCAGCTTATGTGTTGAATCCAACATTCCTGAAAGTATTATTCATGTAAGCTGCACTGAGCCTTTAGAAAATGAAGAAATATCAAGTTTTAATAAATTATTCTAATGAATAATCTGCATCTATGTACCTAACTAAACCCTCTTTTTTTTTTTAAAACATAACATATAGTTAACATATAGTTAGCACATCAGTCTACAATGGGTTTAAATTGGGGAATGCTAAGGATTACTTTGTCTGGATTTTCATAACAGGCTTGTTTTTTGCTTTTGACTCAATATTTTTTCCACAATTTGTGTTTTCAATTTCCAATATCTCAATTTAGGCTTAGTTTTTCTTGTTGCTGACCAAAAAGAACATGCAAAACAGCGCTGGAAAACTCCCCTGAGGCATTAAGTGATATTTGTTTGTTTGTTTGTTTGTTTGTTTTTAAGGATATTTAAATTATTTTTAGTCCTTATTCATACCAATCTTCTTAAGGGAGTCAGATTTTTAAAAGCCCACGCCTTCTTTTTCACCCTTTCTATAAATATTGTACAATACACACACTACAATACACAACTATAATTTGGTCCCTGTTGATGACAGGCGCCAAATAGCTTGCTTCTGCCTACAACCCTTTGTCAAATTAACCTCTTCCTACACAGCCAACTGCTCTGCTTAGTGTATTAATAATACTGGGGTGCAGATAGGAAATAAATGTCTGTTAAAATTTTCTTATAGAATGTTGAAGTAGGATAGCATGCCTGCTTTCAGGAATGAATAACATTTATATATGAGCAATTGCAGACAAGATTTGGATCATCAAAATATCCCTGCCTGCTGTGCTAAAACTTGTATTCTTAGATGACTTGACACATTACCTTCCCTTCCTGTGGCACTACATGAAGGATGTTGTACTGTGCACTACTTAATTACTGTTGGCCTTCTGCTTTGTTATTCCTACACAGTGAAGACAGGACAAGACAACTGACCTACACAAACATTTTTCTACAGATAAAAAGTAGATCAAATATATCCAACTTCAAAGCATGGCTAGAAAGCTTGGTATTTTTAATCCACAAGGCTCCAGCTACATTTCTTATAGCCACACCTATAAACATTAGAAGTAGATTAATGAGAATTTCCTGTGTTTGCAAGCACTTTCCATTTGGGAAAAATTCCAAGGTGATATTTCTAACTCATGTTTCTCACTACCATTATCAATGCCTTACAAAATACTCCATTTGTCATCAGCTTCTTCACTGAGAAACATGGATGTAGTTTGCAACTTACCATATTGAAGCCAAGTCTGACAAACTGCAGCAGAATAGGTATACCAGATGTGAAAAGTATTGAAGGATCAATACTGGGGCAGTGTCGTGCTCCTCATGGCATGTCTTTGGCAGCCCCAGGATCCCTGGAGCTCTAGGCTTTGTGGCTCTCTGAATACTAACTCTAACCATAACCCTAATTTGCAGGGCATCTTGGAGCGAAGGCTGGCATCCTGCAGCAAAATGGTTGTTCCCAATGCGAAAGGTGTTGAAAGAGCAATATTAGAACACTGCCATGCTCCCCTTGGCCTGCCTTTGGCAGTCCCTGGATCCTTGGAGCTGTAGGCTTTATTGCTTTCTTAATCCTAACCCTAAACATAACAGTAATTTGTATAGCATCTTGGAACTGAGGTCCTACAGCAAAAGGGGTGTGCCAGATGTGAAAGGTGTTGAAGTAGCAATGTTGGTGCAATGCTGTGTTCACCTTGGCATGCTTCTGGAAGCTCCAGGATCCCTGGAGCTCTAGGCTTTGTGGTTCTCTCAACCCTAAGCCTAACCATAACCCTAATTTACATGGCATCTTGGAGCCGAGGCTGACATCCTGCAGCAGAATGGGTACCCCAGATGCAAAAGGTGTTGAAGGAGCAGTGATGGTGCAGGGCCATACTCCTTTTGGCATGCTTTTGGCAGCCTCAGGATTGCTGGAGCCCTAGGCTTTGTGGCTCTCTGAATCCTAACCCTAACTCTAAACCTAAATTGAATGGCATCTTGGAACCGAGGCTGAGGCCCTGCAGCAGAATGGATGTTTCCACTGTGAAAGGTGTTGAAGTAACAATGTTGGCGCAGCGCCGTTCTCACCTTGGCATGCCTTTGGCAGCCCCAGTATCCCTGGAGTCCTAGTCTTTGTGGCTATCTGAATCCTAACCCCAACTATAACCTTAATTCGCATGGCGTCTTGGAGCAGAGGCTGATGTCCTGCAGCAGACTGGGTTTCCCAAATGTGAAAGAAGGACTTGGGGGTGTTGGTTGAAGAGAAAATGAACATGAGCCGGCAGTGTGCGCTTGCAGCCCAGAAGGCCAACTGTATCCTGGGCTGCATCAAAGGAAGCATGACCAGCAGGCTGAAGGAGGTGATTCTGCCTCTCTACTATGCTCTTGTGAGATCCCACTTGGAGTATTGGGTACGGTTCTGATGTCCTCAACATAAAAAGGACATGGAACTGTTGGAACAAGTCCAGAGGAGGGCCACGAGGATGATCAGGGGACTGGAGCACCTCCCATATGAAGACGGGACAGGCTGAGAAAGTTGGGGCTGTTCACCCTGGAGAAGAGAAGGCTGCGTGAAGACCTCGTAGCAGCCTTCCAGTATCTGAAGGGGGGCTATAGGGATGCTGGGGATGGACTGTGCATTAGGGACCATAGTGACAGGACAAGGGGTAATGGGTTCAAACTTAAACAGGGGAAGTTTAGTTTGGATATAAGGAAGGTTGGACAGAGCCTTGGGTGGCATGGTTTAGTGTGAGGTGTCCCTGCCCATGGCAGGTGTTGGAACTTGATGATCTTAAGGTCCTTTCCAACCCTAACTATTCTATGATTCTATGATTCTATCTCTGCCTCTTGCATGCAGCTGTTACTCTGAAATGCTGAAGATCACGGTTGAGTTCATCCACTTTACTAGTGTAATTTTTCCTTTGCCTAGCTCTCCCTATGACCTGTAAATCTGCTTTAAATCAAGCCGAAACCCAGTCTCACCAACAATTGGCACCAGTGTTAATCATCAACAGACACATGTTTTTTAAATAAGATCACAGACTTAATCCAGGTACAGAAAAAGATAAAATTCAAAATAAAACCAAGCAAATATTTTATGTCCTCCTTGTACTGCAAAGAACAGTTTTGAATCATGTACTAGCCTATGAAATATCTGATTCAACAGCCTTATCAACTAAAACTGGTAATGCCTGATATTGTTTTGTCAAAATTTGTTGCTCTTCTTATCCCATAATCAGATTTCCTGGGCTCAGAAGTAGCAGTCATTTTTCTCCTTAGTAGCTGGTGCAGTGCTGTGTTTTTGACTTTAGTCTGAGAACAGTGCTGATAACACACCAATGGTTTTAGTTGTTGCTAAGTAATGTTTACTTTGATCAAGGGCTTTCTCAGTCTCATGCTCTGCCAGTGAAGAAGGGCATGGGAAGCCAGGTGGAAGCAGAGACAGGACACCTGACCCAAATGAGCCAAACGTATTCCATACTACAGCGTGTCATGTCCAGTATAGAAACTGTGGGCGGTTACCCAGAAGGGCTAGATCACTGCTCTGTCAGGCTGCGTATTGGTTGGTGGGTGGTGAGCGGTTGTATTCTCCTCCCTTGTTATTTCCCTTATCATTATTATTACTGGAAGCAGCAGTAGTGGTTTGTGTTATACCTTAGTTACTGGACTGTTCTTATCTCAACCCATGGGAGTTACATTCTTTTGATTCTCCTCCCCATCCCTTCAGGAGCAGGGGGAGGTAGAAGGTGAGGTGTGAACGAGTAGCTGTGTGGTTTCTATGTTACCAGCTGGGCTTAAACCGTGACATCAGAAAAGCTATAATGAAAAGGAAGTCACAGCTATCATTTTAAAACTAACACAGTTTCTTGGTGACAGCCACAACACTACAATTAAACTAAGACTTGTCATTCAAACTACTTTTATTTCATTTCAGTATTAATTTGAGACTGATCTTATTTAAAGCAGTATATCTAAACCCACAAACTATTATTTTCAAAATGAGATACTATTATTAGAACAATATGCTTAGTTTTACATATTGTAAAGCTGTCTGTTGAACAGATAATAGAGTTTCTCGTGGATGTACAAAGCATTTGACACAACTGACCTCTTCCAGAGCTGTCACAGCTTGCAATGTAAATATGTATGAGATCCGCATTTTTAAGCTGATAAAAGGCAAATTCAACATATTTGAAAAGTAATGCTCAAAGGTAAGGGCTGAATCAATAAAAAGGCAAAGATCATGACAAAGCACAATGAAAACAGAAGATGTCTAGAATTTTTTCAAGGACAAACTTTTAGATAATGTGAGGGATATTATCCTGGCAGTGGCTAATTATAAAAAGCCATAAAGTGCACATGTTCCCATTTAATTTTGTACGTTCTCAAAAGTATTCTATCAATTACTCAAAATCATCTTAGCATAGAGGCTGATCATAAGAAGAAGAAATAATCCCAACACTGACAGTACAGTACTAAAGGTACTGAAATAAACAATAACTCAGAGAAATAAACAATATTAACTTCATTATTACTGGTTCCTGCTGAATTTTATGCACTGTGACAATGCTCTTGCTGAGTGTCATCTGAGTGAAATTTCAGTGACATACCAGATAGAAAGGACAGTACAAGTGTGATTTGTTGGGGTTTTTTTATCAGTGTGGTTTTGCTAACATAGACACTGCAATAGGGAAAATAAAACTTCAGGCATGTTGTTATAAACATTATCAGCATTAGCGAACCAAGGGCAGTTACTGTCCTAAAAACACATGAGAAATATAAACAGATGAAAAATAAGGACAGCATAAATGTTTTATAAACACAACAGCCCAAACAAAAAGTGGAAATAATTTTCTGTATTGTTGTCTTTATTTTCCTTTACCTGTGAAACAAAACAGAAGAAAGGTAATGGAAAAAAGGGAAGCTGCAGAATACGATCAGTTGCCAGAGAGAAGACAAAAAAAAAAGGCAAAGAATAAGCAAACAGCTTTAGTAACAGAAGGAAAGGCAAAAGGATATTAAGGAATGCAACAGATAAAGGTCCTCATTTTTGCCATGGAGAAATTAATGAGATGAAACAAAGTGATCATCAGAACAAATATGTACCATAACAATACAAGAACTGTGATACTGGATCAAAACAAAAGTCTTTCTTTGGTCAGTTGTAGATGTATTGCTAAAGAGTATAAGACACAGGGAGGTATAGACTGCCCCTCAAAATCTGACAAATGGTAGTTCCAGAACTTGTGTGGTGGAAGATAAGTATGTTTCAGAATTTCATGCAATAAATGCAAGGCCTGACACCATTGCTGTACTAGATGCTGCTGCTTTTGTTATCCCATACAATGGGCAGAAACTGAGCAGGAAAAGGGCACAGTGCAAATCTTTGTTGAATCCATTAACTACAGGGTTCCCTGAATTTCTGCCATACTGAAAGAAGTTCAAACTCAAAGCTGGATTTGGCAGAACCTGCACTATTAACACTATTTCTATCCTTATGTTTTATGGTAATTCTGCATGTGAATCTCCATAATTTTTTTCATTTGACTTTCATATTAGCAATTTAACCTTGTAGAAATTTGCTTTCTATTCTCTAAATACAGGTCCTTTACTGTAAAGATAACATGTTCATGATAATTGCAGATCCAAGATGTGGTACAATTTGGGAAAGTCCACAAAAAATCCATAAGGCTAACAGGGTTCTAGCTCCTATAGCTTAGTAAGAGAGCTTTAGTAAGCACAGTTTCTATAGCCTGAACAGAAAGCTAAAGACATTATATCAGTCTTAAAGTATTTCAAAAGCTCTTGTGCTCTACGTATGCCCAGAGTGGAGAAGACAAAAAGAATAAGAATTAAAGCAAGGAAAAAATATGCTAGAGACTAAGAAAAAAAATTCTGTCAGAAGGGCTTCTCAGAATTAAATAGGCTACTGAGCTAAATTGTAGGGATTCAAGACTGGCAGCCCTTAAGAACAGATTTAACAAAATCTGTCAGGAATGACCTTCCTAGAGTTGATAAAGATTAACTCAATGAAGTGGAAGGATACCGCTCCAAATGCTGTAACTCTGAGTGTAGCTCATTATTTCACCTGGGAGCAGATTGCATATGCCTATTAAGCAACAAGAAAAAATGGTGTTAAGCATGGTTTGAAAGACATTAATGCTTAAATCTGACAGACATTCAGCTTTCTCAAAAGAGAATGAATATATTTACATGGGGATAACCTTCTTATCTCATTTACATTAAGAAATCAGTCTTCAGCAAAACACTCCTTAAGAGAATCCCATTCAGTCAAGCTAAAAATCTGATTACAGGGACCCTTGCAATGGAGGCTGCTGCCACATCCAGACAGCAGCTGAATGTCCTGTTCAGGTGATAAGATTCCCCCTATAAGCATTACCTTCTGTAAAAGATCCTAATAAATTAATTCTCTTTCAGAAAACATTCTGTCAAAGAGTGTCTGTATGACTGACCTTAATCTAAAATTTGCAGATAAAATTGCGGGTTTTATTACAGTTTAGTTAAAAATTTCCACCAATTTTGTGCTATAATGGGCAACGAAGAAGACAAAATTCCTTTTCCAAAGAATTTTCACACAAGAGCTGTTAGTAAAAACAATAAAAAAATCTTCTTTTTAGCAATATACTAGAAGACATCTTAAGTTGTCTTTAAATATATCATTGAAAAAAATAGAAATACACATCATTGTTACTTTTGGAGAATGCAGCTTGGTTTTTTTTAACAAGAAAAGTTTTTATCTTAGAGCTTCAGCTTGTTGTCTAAATTATTTATTTTCTTATATTTTCGATGACTCATTCCTCACAATCTTCCCCCACTCAAGTAAAGGTGAATACAGTTTGGCAGCAACACCTTTTGATACTTCAGTTACAAAAGGGAGAAGGGTGATACTTGGCTGGTACTAAGTGCTGCCACACAACCATGCATAAAGAAATTGTAAGTTTGACAAAAGATCTGGCAAGTCATAGTTTTGCTATCAAAGCAAAAAAGTAAATTAGTTTAGTGTGAAAAGCAAACCTAGACACAAATCCACACCCTGATACAATACAAAATAATCACCACTGTTGACCTTGTGCTTCTAGGATCAAAGAGAAATTTACATACAACAAACAATACAGCAACTGTGAATCCGAGGCAGCAGCTCTGAAAACACCCTTTAACAATCCCCAGCAATATACTACACTACTTCATTCCCTAAAAGTTCAAAAGACTACTTATGGAAATGAAAACCCACTCTTAGGTACACTCATTCAAGCAACAAATAATGAAATAATGTGAGTGAGGAGATGGAAGCAACATGCCATTAGTTCCCTGCCACTAGCCATACACTTTCCTTTCTCTTGCTCTGTTTGTGTCACTTCTGTGAACTGCAAGCCCTTGGCTGTGTCACACTCTTATTACATGTTTGCATTTCATTTCAGTTTGCAGCCAAGCCATGTGATGGCAGGTGGGAGGACACAATCACTCACTCCAAGGGCAGTCATTTCTCTGTCGCTTCTCTCATTACTCTCTGGTTCTGGGGCTGGGGAAGCTCTATGGAAACATATCAAGGACAGATATAGTTTCAGCACCCCAAAGGCATCCCCCAGACTTGCTGTCTTCTACAAGCCTCACCTGGGACACCTTGACCAGGGTCTATAGACCTGATTTGGCTCTTCTGGGACCCATCCTGGCCCATGGGAATGCTTGTGCCCAGACTCCTCTCTGTGCTGACTCCAGCCAGGTCTGGACCTGATGCTGTGGGGAGCTCATCTTCCTATTGGGTCCTTACCATGAGGCTATCTCCAGCCTCATCTCTGGCACTGTCTCTCCCCATGGTGGGCCAGCATCAGGGGCTGCCAGTGGTCCTGATACTTGCCCTAGTTTTGCCCACTGAGTTCAGACCCTGCAGGATGGTGCCCACTGCGGAGGGCCTGGCCAAGTCTGGGGTGCCCCGTAGTGTTGTGGACATACGCTGCTTGGGGACTTAGCTGGTCCTCCTGGCTGCAAAGCTCAGGTTGGGATCATTTCCTCACTTCAGCCTGAATTTGTACCCTCTTGACAGAGAAATTACATGAGCGGCTGGAAAGGGAAGGGCTCCCTCTCCCCAAGTGCTGTCTCTAACACCCCGCTGCTGCATGGACAGGCTGAAGGCTGCCAAGTCCATGGGAGATGGGCACATGGGAGACGGACACTCCCCACACTATCATGGTGTTTGAGTACAAAGGGATTGCCTGTGCACATGTTGTGGAAAGCCCACAGCTGGGGCTGTGCCACTGGTATGCATGGGACAGGCACAAGCTCCTGTGGTGCCCCTTTAATGCCTCTTTGGATGCTCACTATCCAAAGCTGCAGAAAGAATAAATGAGCTTCATATTGATATGGTACAGAAGGAAAGAACCAAGATTAGTAGTTGTCTGACCATCAAATTTATCTTAATGGAATCACCCCTCTTTGTCCATCATAGTCCTATTCAGACTTTGTATTTTATGGCATACTTTGAGTATAAACATGTTTGCTCTCTTAAAGTAGCATACACTAACAGATTCCTAGATTTAATATTGTACTAATTTTGTCTTTGATAACATTCATTTTCTTCATAGTACCTGGTATGGTGCTGTGTTTTGGATTTGTGCTGAAAACAGCGTAGATAACACAGGTATGTTTTCACTATTAAGCAGTGTATCTCCTGAGTCAAGACATTTTCTGTCTCTCATACCACCTCACTAATGAGTAAGCTGTGGTTGCACAAGAAGTTGGGAGGGGACACAGTTGGGACAGCTGACCCCAACTGACCAAAGGATATTCTATATCTAATGATATTCTCATCAATAAAAACTGTGAGAAGAAGGAGGAGCAGGGGATATTCAGAGTTATGGCTTTTCTCTTCCCAAGTAATTGTTATGTGTGGTGAAGCCTTGCTTCCCTGGAGATGGCTGAACACCTGCCTGCCAGGAGGAAATAGTGAATGAATTCCTTGTTTTGCCTTGCTGGTGCACATGGCTTTTTGTTTACTTATTGAACTGTCTTCATCTCAACCCACAAGTTTTCTCGCTTATACTCTTCCAATTCTCTCCCCCCTCCCCCTGTGAGGGACTGCGCAAGCTGTTCTTTGGGGCTTACCTGGCTATGGGGTTTAACCCACAAGTGCAATGGAAAAAAACAGGCAATAGAAATAAAATGTTCACTGTTATGACATGTCCATGTATGTATATATATATTACAACGAACCTTATTCTGATCTAGAGAATCTTAATGTAATTCTTGAGTTCATAGGATCATCTAACCCCAGTTATTTGTATGCATAACACTCCAACATTTTAACACTCCTCGTTTATATATTTATACTTACATCTTAATTTCTTATTTAATTTTGTAAATAGTGAAAATACAGTCTTACCCTTCTAAAAAAATTAATATTGTTTCCAGTTACATCAAACAGGATAATTACCTAATGTACTGCAACTCTCGTAATGTAGATCTTTCAAATGTTGTTGCATTTTAAACTGTTTTCATTATTTAACCCTGTTAGGCTGTAAGTCATGGCTTTGTTCGTACATAAAATATTTACATTCTTAACTTTGAGCCTCATAAAAATCAATGAGCTAAGCAGATGTTTAAAACTAATCATGACAATAAATCTTTGGAGATAGGAGGCCTTTAAATTATATGTACCAAAAGTATTAGAGTAACTTTCAAGGAATGACAAGAATTTTTATTAGAAAAGAGCAGCAGCACCAAATTACAAAACACTTCAGTGTACATTACTGAATAATAACTTTGGACATTCACTTTTTCCCTTAAAAATCCAAACCCCAGGCCAAACCAAATGGAGCTTGCAATTTCTATGAGGAAGAGCCCTAATTAAGAAGCATATGTGGTGGAGGAAAGAAAGGAAAAAGGGGGAATGGTACTTATGAAGTCATAAATAACTTAAAATTAATTTCTGAGCACAATTTTCTTCAGAAAGATTTTAGGGATAGGTTAAAAATCGTGTTATAATTATGAAGTGCAACTTAAGCAAAATTTAACACTTATAAATGTGATCCAGACTCCTTCACCTTACATTTGGTTTGAGCTTTTGCAGATGCCTTAATTCCTACTGTCAAATTACTTACATAGTTTGCACAAAAGAGTCACCAGATAAAATTCATAAATAAGTTAAAAGACCTAGTCACAGCATGGGACCTTTTCTGGCTCCTGTTACCCCCATAAGACTCATCTATAATGTTACATTTATGCTTTCCTACTTTCCTCTGCGGTCCAGACCTTCCTGTCATTCTTGCTTGTGCAATAGGGCCCAGCTTCAGTCTGAACTGTGCATCTGTCCCAGCCTGTAGTCCATCCAGACAGGTAAGAATGACATGTGTTGGGTTGAAGAAGGCATTGGACCCAAAACTTTCAATTCCCCTGGAAGAATGGTAATATAGTGTTGTGGTTTAAGCTTAGTCGTAAATTAGACAAAGCATGTAGCCTGCTTGTTTTCCCCCCACAACCTGTCCT
>WYDI02012071.1:0-16075 GCA_009867235.2 Psittacus erithacus
CTCATAGCAGCCTTCCAGTATCTGAAGGGGGGCTATAGGGATGCTGGGGATGGACTCTTCATTAGGGACTATAGTGACAGGACAAGGGGTAATGGGTTAAAACTTAAACAGGGGAAGTTCAGGTTAGCTATAAGGAAGAAATTCTTTACTGTAAGGGTGGTGAGGACCTGGAATGGGTTGCCCAGGGAAGTTGTGAATGCTCCATCCCTGGCAGTGTTTAAGGCCAGTTTGGACAGAGCCTTGGGCAGCATGGTTTAGTGTGAGGCGTCCCTGGCCATGGCAGGGGGGTTGGAACTAGATGACCTTAAGGTCCTCTCCAACCCTAACTGTTCTATGATTCTATGTATCTAAAAAGCCTTTTTTGCAACGTCTCTGTCACTGTTTCAGTGTTTTCCTCAGCAGCTGTGGAAGGAAGCTCCCTCCTGACAGGGGCTGCAAATGAAAGTGCAAGTTAATGGTACAGCCCTTCAAAATTCAATATATAATCCCAATTCAGAAAGTATTTAAAAGCAAACAGAAGTCTATACATGCTACCTCCAGGACTTATGTAAGACCTTTTGAAAACAATGAATTAATCAGTGAAATAAGGTTTTGCAAGATGGAATAACCAGTATTTTTCCTAAATGAAACATTTCCTGATGTCAATTTTATAGTCTTCTTGGCTTGAAGAAAGTCAGTCTGGGCTCATGTTTTTATCATTATTGTGCTATTATGTATTTAATGGCCATCAATTATTATTTTGCTTAGACAAAGACAGGAACACTTTAAGAAATTCTATCAAGAAGTTAATATTTAAATTTATTTGGACATAAGCCAAAAACAACAGAAGAGTTGAACATCATTACAGATTTGAATCTCAGGTAAATTTTGTCCATGATTTTCCCACTTGCCAGAGCTATACTGTCTTTCCTGCTTCTGCAGAGGTCCTGCATTTCTTAGCCTCCTTTTCCACAGCTTCAGCATGTTCTCACAGACAAATGCCACATGCTCCCCTTGGAGGTGGAGCTGACACTGTTTGCTTTCAAACAGCCCTCAGCTGAGCTACTTAGTGACCTTAGTATAAATGTTTTAACCGCAGATGGCTTCTGGAATTGTGTGAAGCAGTACGAGGCAGTGGTTTTTGGCTGCATATTTGATAAGAGCTCTCAGCTGACAGCAGAAAGCCGTAAGAATTGGTAATGCTCCAGGACCCAAGTGTGGGGAGTTCTGCCAAGAGCAATGAATCTCAAGATTTTGGAGAAAGTATTATTTCGGGAGTGAGGCTGGGGCGGCTGAACTGCTACTCAGGACAAGAGGTTTACTCTGGCCATGAAATCCAGTGGTATTAGATGAGTAATAAACTTAGGTGCTGGGGTTTGGGAGGCTGATGTGATTTTCTGAAGAGAGGCTTTGGGTATGTGGGCTGTATCAGGTCCTGGCACGGTATCACACCTTCACCATAGGGATTGTGGGTTGAAAGCACAGCTTAATCCTGCTGCAGCTGCCACTAAGGAAGGAAGAGCTGTAGAGTTTATGCCATTGCAAACATAGCCCAGCCCTTTGCCTCACTAGTGAGGCCTACTAGACATTGGGAAAGTTTCTCTAAAGAGCATGATGATTACCCAGTTTTGTTCCTTTGGGGAAAAGGTATTGATATTAATGAACAAAATACTCTAACTTCAGAAGTTTTCATCAAACCAGCTGAATGATATACAACAGGGTACTGCTGACATGTATTTGGAACAGAAGGTTAAAAGTGGCTGTTACAGCAATCTCTCAGATATTTGAGCACTATTTTATCACCAAGAGTCATTATATAAATTTTTTGAGATCAACATCTCAAAAACTTAAGTACCAGAGACCTGTGCATTTCACAGGTGCTTTCTGTCTTCTCAGGACTGAAAGAAAAATCACAAAATCACAGAAGAGTTGGGGCTGCAAGGGACCTCTGCAGATTGCCTAGTCCAACCCCACTGCTCAAAACAGGGTCACCTAGAGCAGGTTGCTCAGGAACATAAGCAGTTGAGTTTTGAAATCCTCCAAGGATGGGGATTTCATAACTGCTCTGGGCAATCTGTGCCAATATTTGATCACCCTTACAGTAAAAAAGCTTTTTCTAAACAGAATTTGTTGCCTTATATTTTGTATGCATTGTCTCTTGTCCTTTCACTGAGCAGCACTGTAAAGAGCCTGACTCCTTCTTCTCTGCTTCCTGACCCCATCAGGTATTTATCACGCTGGTAAGACCCCCCTTGAACCTTCTCTTCTACAAGCTAAATAGTGTCAACCATTCCTCATGAGACAGATCCTCCAAATGCTTAATGAACTTCATGACCCTATGTTGAACTCACTCCAGTATTACCATATCTCCATTGTACTGAGAAGTGCAGAAACAGATTTTTAGCACTCAATTGTGTCTCACCAGTGCTGAGAAAAGGGGAAGAATTATCATCCTTAATCTGCTGGCAACTCTCATTCGAATGCAGCCCAGTAGGCTGTTGGCTTTCTTTGCCACAAGGGCACATTGATGTCTTATTTTCAGCTTAACCATTAGGACTCTGCTGGTCCTTTGTTGCCAAGCTGCTTTCCACATGGTTCATAGTATCAGATATCAGGTAAAGACCTACATGTTCTTAAATCCTCTTGTGCCCTCATTTGTATCCTTACTGATTGCTATTATTATCATAGGATTAAAAGGATTTGTTTGCTAATCCAAATATTTCCAATGTATTTTTTTAATTTTAGTTCCTGAGCCTTCATTAGGTACATTTACTAAATTTCAAGTGTGTTTTATCTCTAATAGCTATGAGAAATTTTCCAAGTTTCTAAAGTATTTTGTGATCTCCAAGAAAGAAAAGTAGCACAAAAATAAAGACATTCTTTCCTACTTATATAAGGTTGAAATATTTTCCACAGGGTTTTTCAGCTTAGCATAACACAGTGCTTTTCTGTTCCTTGCCACCTTCCAGCATATAAATGGCACAATATTCTTCCAACCAGCACTAATTCTTGTTTCTTTTTTAAGATAAAAATATTGATCAGTCAGGAAGTGATTTTGGTGTTGTGCATATTTTTATTCAATATAGATCTCTGTTATAAGGATCAAAGACTTAATATGCAACCATTCAGAACTTACATGACCGTACTGTTTTCTGTGATATCTGACAATGCAGTGGTCAGTCTCATAAGCATAAGAAATCATCCAGTAAATGCATTTTTTAGGTTAAAAGCAAAATAGCCTTGGTCATGCATTTTATACTATTACTGTCAGTCTCATGCTTCTCAGATGCATGTTTATGGGACATATGAGTTATTTACATTGTTACTGGAAGACCACCTGTGCTAGTTTGAAACAGCTACTTAATGAACTGCTCTTGAATCCATGCTAGTTGGTGAACGTTAGACTATCGTGATGACATTATGCTTACTACAGTAAATAATGTAATGTAATAACTGTCACTACACTAGTATGATGGAATACTCCTATGCCTCCTCATTTTCACTTTTAAGGTACAATCAGTGATTTTTCAACCAAGAAGTTGTGAACTATTATGTATAAGGTAATTCAAAATAATAGATATTAATGTGTACATTCATGTATCAATACCCCACACTTAGATTTTTCTGCACAATTCCTGTCTCAAAAAAAGGTATTGAACATGAAAAAGTATGGAAAAGGATGAGGTATGCATGTTGGAGGAGAGACTTAACAGAACAAGACTCTCTTAAAAAGAGGACGTATCCTCCCAGTCTGATTGAAACCTATGAAATATGAAAACTGTAAGGGCAGTGAATAAAGATAGCCTTATTAGCCTTCCATTATTTTCTGTCATGCAAAAACTAATACACACTTGGTAAAACTGTCATATGGCAGATTTAAAGCAAAGATACATTTATCTTTAGAACAAAAATATCCCAAGGCATAATTAAGTTGCAGTATTCACTGCTAGTCCCTTTTACAGATACTGTGCATGAACTGATTAAAAATGAACTAGAAAAAAAAATCAGGGTGTTAGATAATCAAGGGCTATTAAAAATTATAATCAGGGTAGAAAAGCTTTGTAAGGAAGACTCAAACAGGTTGACCTGTGGAATGTGAGTAGTTAAACCAGAGGGAGTATTATGCTATATATGCCCTGTTTTTATGTGCCTTCTCTAATCTTCACTACCAATAGGCGGGAACTTGTGCAAGAGCCTGGATAGTCTTATGATTTTTATCTTTGTGGAAAGACACCAGAATTAGTCATAACTAACTATGGCAATTCTCATCAAAATTACATCTTTGTTGTATTTTATTATGAAGTTCTGTTTCATTATAAGCTCCTAACATCATACCTGCTATATGGATTTAAATTAAATTTCCATGTAGGTCTCTAACTGAAAACAAACAAGCAAACAAATAACATTTCTTTTAATCATGAAAGAGTAAATTCTTTGTGATGCCAGCGATTTATCTATTGACATGATTTTTCACTAGCAATGTGATTTCTTCTTTAGGCATTCATAAGTGTGTAATCATCCAGTAGTGTTGTGTTTAGTCACACTGGCCATGTACTTAATGATTCAAAACAGTGTAGCATCTAAAATTCATTTGCAGATAAAGGCAGAAAAATGAGCAAAACAAATGTGATTGGTAGAGAAATATTTAAAAGATGTAAAATATAGACTATACCAAGTACTACTTGAAAATAAAATTGAGGCTTTGGAAAGGAAATAGCCTTTATAGAGAAACTACTTTTACTTTTAAAGATAGGGTAGAAAAAGTCACAGAATAAAGAACTAAGTAGACTCAAGAATAAAGAACAAGCAACAGTTTGATGACAGCTAGAGGAAATCAGTTAAGAATCAATATGAAACTTGGAGCATTTGCCCAAAGTACAGCATTAGTCTTCAGCTGAACGGTAAAGTCAAAAGAGGGCAATAGGCTGATGAAGAAATACAAAAGAACACTTATGTGACTCGGTAGAGAATACTCAAAGACAGCTGTGACAGTAGCGTAGGAGTATTTTGGAAAGTTATCAACATATAGAGAAAGGGATAAGAATTATAAGGTAATCTAATAAAGAATACAACCAGGATAAAATCTTCTGGTAAAAAAAAATATCCAGTTATGAAACAATTAAGACAGTACTTTAAAGAGGTCCTTCATAGTGAAAAAAAGAAAACCAAAACCAAAAATTGGCCATTCTCTAGGCAGCTGAGACATTTAGTAAAGAGTAAAATTTGCAAGTGTAAGTTTAAGTACAAGTATGAATCTCAAAAGGCAATCAAAATTCCCAGGAGCAAAGTGTGAAATGTACATAATTGTCATGCTGAAATACTAAAAGCAAGAGGAAAAAATCTAACGCAATCTTATCAAATTCATAAACTGCTCATGTTGGTCTGCAAAACTGAAAATATCCAAAGGAATAAGGAATGATAACTTGCTCAATTAAAAAACCAAACCAAAACCAAACAAACCAAAACCAACAAAACCCAAACACAACGATGGCAAAAAAAAAAAAGGAAACCAACAAAACCAAAACTTTTGCAATGATTCATAGCTCTCAGGCTATGAAATCTTTTTTCCTTTTTTTTATCACTGAACTGTAGTTTTATATCTTAAACACAAGAGAAATACAGTAATTTTCTGGATCTGTGAAAAGCTGATTCTTTTAATATTAAACATATTCCATTCATTGACTTTGTCAGAAGAAAAATAAAATTTATAAAAGCTGCACCAGTATTTTGAGAAAGGTCACAGTAATACATTATGAGGTTGTGGGGAAATCAGTACTTGTTTTGTCTGCTATCAATTCCTAATTAAGCTAAGGAACTGCTTTTCTGCCATTCAACATGAAGTAGACGTGTATGTATCCTTTTTATTACCAAGTTCACAGGTCTGGTAGGAAACACTGACTTGGATGAGATTATTTTTTATAAAATTAATATTCTTAGTTGCTATAGGAAAAGGCGGAGGATAAGGGATAACAGAAATAAGGACTTAAATGTATTACTCTTCCACAGACCCTATTTGATCTTAACCTCATTTATTTTATTAGACTAACAAGGTTTAGTAGGGAGAACTGGAAAAATTTTCAGGCACATGTTTTGTTCATGTCAGTTTTTCAGGTCTGAATCAAAAGCTGTAGAATTTATATTGAATATAGATTGGAGAAATTGTCAGAATTTAAATGAGACATTTCCTTACATTGTGTATAAGCAAGGTGTGCAACTCTTTGCTGAAGGATGCTGTGAATGCTAAACCTTTCCAAGGGTTCAAACAGCAAATTGAGAAAGCTGTGGGCTAGTGAGGGGAATCTGCTGGCGGCTATTAGGCTCAGAAACAGCCTTCACTTCAGAAAGTTCCTAAACAACGGTTTTTCACAGCCACAAATTACTAAAGGCTGAAAGGGGAGTCAGAGGAGGCATCACTACACATTTTGTCCAATTTTTATACCCCTTCCTGTATTGGCTCAGCCAATCTGGTATTTTAAGTTGGTTTTAGGTGTCTGCTGCTTGTCCTCTTGTTTTAAGCTTGTTTTATATATGATGTTACCTAAGTTGGTTTAGCTAAATTTTTTGCTTAGCTTTGTTCAACTACGTAATTGATTCTAAAGGAATCATGACAATAAGATGTATCAAACCTAAGGAACCACTGTGTAACTAACCCTGGTGAAATCAGGAAACATGACAAAATAAGACTAAGCAAACCCAAGGAGTGAACCTTCAAGACTGTATTCCTCTGCAAAAACTCAGAACACTGATAACTTGCTGTAACAATCCACTGGAAGGTGAGAGCTTAAAGGGCACATATTGTTGATTTTATTATATTACTAATGACCAATAATAGAAGTAAGAGATTTGGATTAAAAAGTGGTAATGTTGTTGTAACTGAACTAAAAGTAAGTGGTCAGTATTTTTGATCAGGCTGTTGCAGCACTAGAATGGTAGGGAAGCTATAGATCTTCACGTAAGGTGTGATCTATTTTTAACTCATCATGAACTTCTGTGCACAATACTAAGCACCTACTACTGGCCACTGTGGGAGATGGGTTCCCAGATGGATGGAGCTCTTATCCCACTCAGTAAGACCTTTATTGAGGAGAAGCTTTGATGGAATTATCTCAATGGATTGTTCAAACTATTTCCCTAGAACCATTTCATAGTTTCCTCATCTTGGACAATGGCAATCTGCACACATTACAATGCTCTTGCTATTATAATTTGAGTTTCTGGAGTGCTTCAGAAATCTTGGAGGATAGTCTTTAAGACTGGAAATAGAAAACACATTTTTTCAACAAACAGATCAAGGGATGCAATTTAAGTTCTCACCCACACTGTACTCTCCCAACTGTATTAAAAACAGTAGTTAAATTCAATGCTAAATAAGCACCATCCAAAAGTAAGCTGCGAAGCCATTCCCTTTCCCTCTTTTACTTTTCCTTGAGAATTATCAGTAAATTAACTGGCAAATAAAAAAAAACCTAGCTTTTATTCTGTGAAGGTGAAACCATGCAGAAGCTGAAGAATATCTGCCTTTGACCAGATGACTTCTGTCCACTGAAGAAGAGATTATGTTGCCTAAGAAAATTTTAGATCAGTTATTTGTTTCATCCTTCTCCCCTCTGATTGCTGTATAAAAATGGCATAAGCATAGTTCCAATGCAACAGGAGCAGTTGTTCTTCTCTAAAAAAGACAGACATCCGTAACAATGAGTAAAAAGCACAAAAAATATTAGTCTTAGCATTATGCCAGAGATTTTTAAATGTGAAATACTAGTGAAAGGACAAACAATTTAAATTGCACAATTACTGCTAGAAACTATAATTTAAAAATGAGGTCGTTCTCTTATTATTGTTGGACCAGTTCCTGCAGCTGTCTAAATACTGATACATCCCATTGAAATAAAGCTCACAGTCCTCTAAACATTAAGACCTCTGTACAAAGTGTTTCAGCATTCCTAGGGGTGTGATTTACAGAACTCCTCTGGTGAAAAATAAAGGGACTCTACTTGGCTTTATGTTTTCTTTCAGCCGTACTTACTTCCAAATAAGCAAAAAGCCTTCCATATGAACACTACAAATGGAATTAAATCACTTCTATCCTAACTGTCACTCAGTTTATAAACCCTTAAAGCATTCCTTGGCAAACAGCTTTGCTCATTCAAATTACTGCAAAATACTGGGGTGTTTTACATGCACAGATGATGCTTAAGGCTATTCTGGCGGTTATATGAGAATATGCTCTTGGTGATCAAAGCTATTCGTTACAGAGTGAAAATCTGGAATGTCCAAAGCCAAGGGAGTACTTTGAGAATTTTTCAGCAGGTGGGAGAATAGCTGAAAGACAATTGGGAAAAAAAAACCCAACCAAACAAAGAAAACAAAACAAAAACCAAACCCAAAACAAAAACAAACCACAGAAAAACAAAAACTTGTGAGAAGCAAATGTCACATAAATTAGAGGAATATAGAATTTAAAGTGCAAGAGGTAAGTAAATTCATTCTTCTCTTTAAGTCAAAATGCTTTAAATAGATCAATTAAAAATGCCTGAAATTTCTAGGGGAAAAGACATCACCATTTTATAGATAGAAACCCAGAAACACAGAGCAAGTGATGTAATTACTCCTTGATAACACTGACACTGCTCACTTTCCCTCCCTCTCTGATAAGGACATGTTTTGAGAAAAGTATCTGCAACTTAAAAAAACCAGATCACAGATTTGCATTAACTCACCACCCCCTCCCCAGAACATACTGATAATATTAATTAGACTTTATCATTTAGCTAGTACAGCAATAGAAATGAACTATATAGCTAGTACCTTCATGAGCTTGTAAGTGAGCCTGGAACCCGTAAGAATGTCATAAAAAATGTTTTTGTTCACACTGGTTTCTGATGTTGAAGGCTAGAGTGACAAAAGCTGTAAGAGTGAGTAATGTATAACTAATATATTATGTGGTGTCAATGGACAAAGAATAAAGGTCTTCCTGTAACACAGAGGTCGTCCTTATTTTCTGAGGAGATCAGGCATGGGAAGGAAGGAACCACATCAAGTATACTTGAGTACAAAGGTCTTCAGACCCTTTGAATGTTGACCGTGAGCCCTGGCTCTGCATGGGCACAAATGAAAAATAAAGCATGTGAAGACTTCAGTCTGAGAATAAAACTTATTTCAGTTCTCCAGAATGCATGAGGATTGAAACCAGAGAGTTTAGCTCAGAACAAATATTTATACTGACTGAAATCCCATTTGGGCAAAAACATTCTCATGATAAGACAGTCATTCCTAATATGAAGTACTCAATGACATATTTGCCAGAAGTAGCCTTTTCTTCTTCCCTCATCTATAAATAACTGCTTTACTTTGTTTTATTACTGAAAATATTGCTTCACTTTGCTTAAACAGGGGATATGGTTATCATAACATTGTTACTGTTATTATAAGCAAGACAATAGCATTAATGCAATCATGAAGATGAAAAATCAAGTGCTGAAAATGCCAGAGCAAAGGCTGAAAGCTTTATCCATGCCTCGGGTATTATTTGTATCACCAAGAAACTGTAATATACTATAAACCAATGTGGAGCATCTAATCTAGCATAACAAATCTATATATGGAGCATACATTCTTCCTCAATGAGTTTGCTTTATAGATTTGCGTGATTTACAAAGTTTGCCATATTTAAGAAAAATTGGAGATTAGCATTATAGGGACAGAATAGTTAAACTAAAATTTGGTAAGTGAAACTTCTTATGCTTAGTGGTTTTATTCTGTAGGAAAAAAGAAAAAAAGTGAGAAACATTTATTATATGAATGGATTGTTAACTTGGAATGGATTAAAATGAGGTTGCAGACTAGCGCCAAATAGTTACTTAAGGAGAAGGCACGCAACAAAGTTGCACAAAGTACCAGGAAAAAAAAAATTAAATTGGGGTCAGAATACACAGCCCTGTGAATTGTAGATCAAGTGCCCTATAGTCAAGTGCGCTGTGAAAGAGTAAAGCCTGCAACTTCATGCTTTATTGAAAACATGTTGGCAGAAGGAGTAAATTCGTTTTGCAAAAAGGCAAATTCACAAGTGTTGAAAATTGCATATTACATGTGTCATAGACAATGCAAAGATTTTGTCTTCCTGGTATCTCGATACAGCTACCACTTATAGGAAAAAGCACCAAATTTGAGAATTTCTGGGATAAGAACAGCTCATCTCAGTGGAGAAGAAAAATAACAAAAGACATGACATTTTTCAGAAGAATCGTGATGATTGTGATAAACAGATTTAGCTGGAGCCTAAGACAAAGTGATGCAATTCTGGATTTGCTATAGATTTCTGGAATTGTATCATTCAGGAGAGTGATTTTCCAGCTTCCCAAAACTCTCCTGGAAATATAGAGATCAATTTAGTATTGAGGTACTTCTTGTGTACTGATGACCCTTTTAGTAAGCATGCTGTAGAAAGAGTGCCTTTATAACACTTAAACAGTCCCAGGAAAAGTTATGCAAGACTTCATGGTCTGGAGAACATATAAACCAAGCAAGAATGACTGTGCGGGGCTGGATGTTAGCATAGGAACAGACATTCAAGAGTGGAAACAGATTGACAGATATCAGTCCCAGCCACCTGTCCTTGGAAAGGTGCTCCTGCTTTCTCATTCTTGGGTTAGTACATGTCTGTGTTTTTCCATAATTTTGCTCTAAAAAAGCACTATCTGTCTTGCAGATCATCCACTGCACTCTCATTCCACACCTGTCTCTATACCACATGCCCAAAACTTCTAAATAAAATCTTCTGAAGTGCTTCAGGATTTCTTTCACAGGTTTAAGAGCAGGAATATAAGCTAATTGTAAGGTTCTTCCTATTCTCCCACTTTCCTTGTTTTCTGTTTGGTTTCACTTTTACATTTAGCTGGATTTTGTTTCCTGTTTTGTTTTTTGTTGGTTTGCGTTTTTTTGTTGTTTTATTTTTCTGGAGGAGGAGTGGCGTAGCTGTTCTGGCTATGCTGTCTATGTTAGAAAATAGATGTTTAGGTCCACAAAAGAAGAGTCCAGGAAGTCTAATATTAATAACAGTTTTTATAGTTTTCCTGTTGAACAACCTTGGTGAATTCCTAGAAAATATACTTTCCTTTTAAAAAAAAAAAAATAATGAAATATGCAGAAGAAAAACCTGGGTCAGATTAAAAAGATGAGTGGAAAAACAAGGAACAAAATAAAAAAAGACTATGGTGTAAAACGATGCATAATATAGACATCAAATTCTATAAATATAAATTATGTAACAATAAGGTTTTTTAATTATTTGAGTTGTGAAATTGAAACCAAAGACCTACTGAATATGAGGGGATGCTATGACAGGTGCTATGGAGAAGCCTGTTGGTTAGGCATAATTTTTACAGGGTCAGTTGCAATCAGATGGCTATCAGAGTAAATATAATTAATAAAAAAGCAAGAGTCTGTGTGGAGGTAGAAGAAGAGAATGGAGTAAGTGACAAGCGATCAGCCCTGTTGGACCTTGAACTGGATATGTTACTGGCTGATATCCAAAGAGGGAATATGAAGTACGTGCAGAATACAAAGAGGGATTGAAGAGGGGAGCTAAGCTGAGGAACTAGGTCAGATAAAGAGAGGGGCAAAAGTAATAATTTCTGTAGCAAAAGTAACAGTTTCTTAGAATTACAATCAATTAGAAAAAGACTTTAGGCCTCGTGAACAGTAAGCTTTAACCAATTATATAATACCACACGTAGGCCTCTAACCCATCATGTAATGCTTTACAACGCGTGATCAGGGTTAAAATTGTATATAAGACTAATTGCACACTTAATAAATTGTCTTCGGCTGAACTTATGACTGGAGCCCGTGCCCCACGTCTCCACAAATGGCGCCCGAGCAGGGACTTTCATGCAGCTGAAGAGCTCCGGTGGAGAGCTGACTGAATGATTACAACAGTGGTAATAGAAAGCTGGCAACCCGGGAAACTACGCGCCTCTAAAGCAGGTGAGTGGTCAGAACTATGGGTTCGCAGATGTCTGCGGAAGACTATTATTTCTTTGTTAATGAGAATTCTCGCTCAGCAGAGCATTAAGTATGATGAAACAGCCGTTCAAGGCTTGCTTTTATGGCTCAAAGTCCAAGAGTATGCAGTTAACTCCCAGATGACTTTCCAGTTGCTGCAATGAGAATCAGCTAAAGAGACTCTTTTGGCAGCTGCATTTCGGGGGGATAAAGTGGTCATACCCTTATTAACAACAGGTAATGACACTGTGAAAAATTTGTTAGTCATTTGGAGAACTATTTTAGAAACATTAAAGTCAAAAAATGAAATAGTGGAGCCCAGTGCCTCCCCCACCCCCACCCCCCGGAACCGCCTCTCATCACCACCGTGGCTGCAAAGACTGAGGAAGAGGATAAAGACAATCTTTTTGACCCAGACCCTATTAATCTCGTGGAGGAGCCTACTCTCTGATCACCAGAAACCTGTGAGAGGAAAAGTTTTAATTGCACTTGATAACTCTGAAACTCCAGAACACATTTATGAGGAGCCTCTATACTTTCATCAGACTGCTATTGCTGCTCCTGAAGTTCTGATGCCTGATAATTCTGATGCTGACCTGGACAGTCCTTTTGACCCGAGGCCTATTGATCTGGAAAAGGAGCCTGATTTATATCCCCCAGATCCTCATGATAAATGGGTAGCTGTAAAGGGAGAAGTGAGACGAGTGGGGGATGCAGATGTATTGTATGCTTTGCCTGTGGTGACTCCCCCTTCAAGTCTGCCCTCTAGTAGAGGCAGAATATCTGGGTAGAACAGATGTGTTTAGACCAGCTAGACTTGATTTAATTCAGTCCTAGGCACTGGTGGATAGTACCTGATTTATGTCTGTGACAGCGTAACAGACTTTGGAGAAAGAAGATACTTTAATAAGATTTTTAAAACCACCTCAAATGACATTCTCATACGTAAACCAGGGAAACAATCCACAGATTAAACTGTTATCTAGTGGGCGCAGAATTGCTAGGGATCAGAAAATTTGCACCAAGAGAGCAGCTATTTCTGACTCAGTGTCTGAATGAATGAAACGATCTAGGAAGATGCTGCGCATGTCTGTCTTAAGTCTGATCTTAGGGATGAGGTAAGAGAATGATTTATTAAATCTGCAAGTGTGATCAAGCTGAAAGAGGACTTAAGTACCTTTGAAGTGAAAACGAAACTTACGAAGCTGGAGATATGGTAGAAGGAAGTAGGATTCTTCAGCACAAGCTGAAACACATGGTGCTACCTGTAGGCAGGAGAAATCCAATTCATATAAAAACTTCATACAGACCAGAAACAGCTGGTCTGGTACAGACCTGCAAAAAGGGATCTAAAGGTTGCTGCAGAATAGTAACCATGATATGTTCCCTAGAAAAAACCACATATCCCCTGGAGTTTATAAGCAGAAATATAACCTGTAATTCATACTGAGTGATCCTGTCACTCCATGCGGCGCTGGCAGGGCAGCAGCTAGAGCACCGTGTTCAGGGTCTAGCACTGGTGATCGGTAAGGAGCTAGACCAGAGTAAAGATAATTTATAATATGAAAATGAGAGTGCGTAAAAGATGTAAAAGATGTAGAGTAACTGTTGAACAAACTCTGAGAAAGAAGAGAATAATTGGTTCATATGATAAACAAGGGGAAAAGTAATGGATTGTGGGTTTAACAGGGAAGATTTTAGTAAATCTGTAGTGTGGTGTTTTGGGGTTTTTTTTGCCTAGAAAGTTTCTTACATCACTGGAACAAGTTAGAGAGCAGCTGGCATGATGTACATAATGGTAAATGACTCTGTTCTGGACCATTGGATGGACTAAATGACCTCTTGCATCTGCTCTTCTTACGATGACTGCTGCAGTGGTGTGACCATGAAATTCAGATAGTTGCAAGTTCCATGCTAAATGACTGGTTTTGAGATCTTCAAAGCAACTCTGAAATATGCATAAATTAGAAAAAATATTTTGGGACAAACTTGGTCCAACAACATCTTGATTTTCGCAGACTACAAACCTGCCCGCTAGTACTGCTTTATGTAGACTTCAAAAATATTTCACCAGGTGGTGCTGTTACACATAACCTTCCAAGTCTTACCCTACCACCTGAGCACATGGTAATCTTGGCAAAACGTCTGTGGTTTATGCAAAGGTGTCTGTAGAGGCAGAATTACTTTTAGTCTTTAACATAACCGTAAGAGTTGTGGAGAGAGGAATTGTCCAGGAGGCTGCTTGGCAGACTTAATTCCAGATTGCATAAACAATATTGTATAAGTATAAAAGTATAAGTAGGAGTAGGAGTTGGAGTAGGAGTAGAAGAAAAAGTTGAAGTAGAATTAGAAGTTGCGTGTATATATATGTGCGTGTACATGTATTTTATAAATATATCTGCTTTACAGATTTATTCTTTCTTCAAAGTCCTGGATATGACTTAACAGAACACTGCTGTCCATGGCTGGTACATATACAGCTGAAACATATAAAAACATGCTCTACAAATGCATTTTGAAAAGCACAATTAAGGTGAATTCATTTAGGGACTGTTTTTATTGTACAGCATAACAAAACAAGCCTTCCGGAGTACATGGTTAGCAAAGATAAGCTTTATATTTACATTAAACTAAACAAACTTTGAGAGACTATAAATCTGCATTCTAAATATAGAAAATGTTTACACTGTTTTCTAAGTGTTCTCTTTTAGAAAATGAGGAAGTTAAAATACATTAATACAATCTTTTTACATTACATTAAAAATACAGGATACATACAAACTATGAAAAAAAAAATCATAGAATCTATAAATCAAGGCTAGAAACAACTTCTGATAGTCATCCAATTCAAGCAGATTCCTGCTTCAACTAGGCTCAACCAGATCACGTTGTTCAGGGCTTTGTCCAGGTGAATGGATGGAGTTTCCACAACCTCTCTACAGGACTCAGTTGAGTGCTTAATTGCTTTCATTGAATCTAATCACAATTTTCTGTCTTGCAAATCAGGTCCATTGTCCTCTGTTCGTGCACTCTGCACATCTGAGAGGAGCCTAGCTCCACTTTCTCTATGCCATTCTGTTAAGAACTGTATAAAAGCAGTAAGAAATCCTCTTGACTTCTCATTTTAATTCTAAACAAACCCAGTTCCCTCAGTCTTTCCTAATACTTCATGCTTTTCATCTCCACTGGACTCACCCCATTATCGTGATGCTGTTCAGCTGCAATTTGTGCTGCTGCAATTGCTATTTGTCCCATCCCCATCTATCACTGAAAAGACTCTGGATCTGCTTTTTCCACACAGTCTTATTAGACAGTTGAAAATAATAAGATGTCTCCTCAGACTCCTCTTCTTTTAAGGGTAATTAAAAGTAGGTCTCTTAGCCTCTCCTCATGGGCCATGTGCTGCAGTCCCCTAAGCATTTTAATTATCCCCACTGGACTTGCACCAGTATGGCAATGTCTTTCTGATACTGGGAAGCCCACAGTCAGGCACAGCAGTCCAGCTGTGAATAGGCCAAAGGGGAAGTATCACTGCCCTCTACTTGCTGCCTACACTCCTTCTAACACAACCTGATATGGTTTTGCCCATCCTTGCTGCAGGGGCACATTGCTGACTCATATTTACTTTACATCCTAACCCTTACACCAGGATTCCCCACCCCTTTCCTGCAAAGTTGCTTTCTAGCCAATTGGTGCCAAGCCTACATTGTTGTACGGCTATTTCACTGTTGAACTTCATAAGCCTCCTGTCAATTTATTTGTCCAGCTCATTGAGGACCTTCTGAAGACAGCCGTGTCTTTCAGTGTATTGATCCTCATCCCCAACTTGGCGCCATCCATTAGCTTTCTGAAGGTGCTTTCTGTTCCATCAAATTATTAGCAAAACCACTAAAAATATTACTGTCATATTAGCCTCTAAGAGATGCCATTAGCAATGTCTACTATTTGGACCTTGTATTGCTGATCACAGCTGCCTGCTTATGTGTGCATAATGTGACCAGCAGGTGACCCTGCCACTCTGCTCTGCTCTTGTGAGACCTCACTTGGAGTACTGTGTGCAGTTCTGGTGTCCTCAACATAAAAAGGACATGGA
>WYDI02012072.1:0-13257 GCA_009867235.2 Psittacus erithacus
TCATGTGCCTTAGCATGCCTTCCAGGAGAATCTGCTCCAAGATTTTGCCAGGCACAGAGGTGAGACTGACTGGTCTACAAATAAAAATAAAAAATAAAAAGTAAATTTGACACTATAGGGAAACTGAGAGTTCTTAGAGTTTCAAAACTAAGGAAAATAGTTGCACATTGTCTCAGAGAACAATGTTAGGGTTTTAAAGAAAGAAGAATTAATCATACTGGACACAGTTTTGAGTATGGCACAAATATAGTTTTGCAAAATGTCAGAATCATGCCGCAAATACATGCTACTGCAGACAATGACTGCAAAGAAGCCTCCCTGATTACCTGGAATAGTTAAGCATGACATTCCCAACTCAGTAGGGAAGGACTGAGACTCACAAATTGCCTGCTATCTAATTGTCTCTTGGCTCAGCCTGGAAAATGCAAATAGAGCTAGACTGCAAAAATTGGTTCAAGAAGCCCTAACAGGATATCAAGCACTAAGCATTATACAGCAGATGGTAAAAGATTTTTAAAAAGCAATGTTTTTGACGTTCACAATAGTCTAGGAAGTTGAAAATGGCAGGTGGAGCAGGAACTATAACAGGTTATGAATTGTCAATAATTTCCTTTTCAGTGGCAATGAAACTGCTTTTGAAATCACCAAAAGGTTACAGAGATACACTGTAATTGGAAGACAAATACCTCAAGTGAGAACTGACACAAAGATGTAACAACTACTAGGGCTACAGAGGAAGAATATAATTTTCTGAATTAGCATTTGTAAGATAATACAGAATTATGATCAGTCCAGAAAATCTTGGCCCTAGATGCGCTTTAAAGAATGCACAAAAGAAACACAGGCTATAAATCAAGAGAATTAAACAGCCTGTATACTTAGGAACATATTCAGTAGCAGAGCATTATTGTCAAGGCTGTGAGTGTCCTTCATTGCTGTACAAAGGACACAAAAACTATGTCCCAAGATACATGAAGTTTAAATCAAAATAGGTATTGGAGCATAGAAATAAACAGTCTATATTGTAGGAGGCTACATTTGAAGAATGCACAGAGATGCAGAGGACATGAATGTGTACACAAATAATTCTAGATTTTTACCTGCACTGGATGCATGTTTTATTTACCAGCCATCTCTGCTGACTTCTTCACTCCCCAGTAGAATACTAAGGAAAAGAGGGGCATTACTCCCACCAGCATACCAGTTGTAAAAATAAACAATTCCTGATAATAAATAATAACTGTTAAAATGTAGTTGAATTTGTTATTTTCTGTCCCCTTATCCTCTCATTACGGTAGGCAACCTTCTGCTTCCCCTATGCTTCAAATCAGCCATTCCGTCTTTGGTAGAACAATCATACTGACAGCAGAAGTTAAAAAAGAAAGTGAAATTGCTGTTTTCAAGCTGATACAAAGTCAATGGAGGATGTTGGACAGCTTCAAGGAAATGGAAGAGAAAATTAGAATGGAATTATCTTTGTTAGTCTGCATTTAGATAGCCTGAAACAGTGGCATTGGAGAGAGATGTGAACTTTCCCACTCATCTTAATGGAGCACTAACTAAAATCATAATTATGACAACTTTAATGCTAGTAGTGTTAACTGTTCCATTTCTGAGCCACATACCCTATCTATCCATTACAGCACCAGTTCATTAGTGTTGAGCTGACTTGATATATACTAATGTTTGATTCGTCTTAAATGAATTCTTAGGAAAATACTGCTAGAGCCCACAGAATGTCCAAAAGCAGAAAGGCACAGGGGAAAACATCAGGGTCAAACATAAAATTGCTGCTTTCAGATCTCATTCCTGGACTTATAGCTAAATAAGAAATTGATCTCTGATACTTGCTTGTCGTAATATTGTTTTCCTACTGCAAGAAAAGTCTGATAGATTCAGCCTTTGCTCCCCCATCTCTGATCTTCTTATAAGTAACTCTTTAAATATTGATGTCAAAGTGCACAAGTTAGAAGTCAATTTGAGAGTTCAAAGAAAATCCAGCAAAACTGGTATCCTGATAAGGAAGAATGTCACACTGTTATAGCTTAGAGAGACAAAGGCAAAGAGATCACAGCCTCAGAAAGCTGATACTAACTCTGTGGGGTATTAGCTTTCCAGAATGGGTATGTTTGGAGCATTATCTAGTAACAATTATGTAGTAGAGGTCAAAAATTCCATTCTCTCACCTCATCACCTGTAATTCTAACAATAGTAGTGTATCAAAACAGTTAAAGTCTTCCCTCTCAATTTGCTCATGCTCTGGAGACATAACTTATTCCTACTCCTTATTTTTCCGTTAGCTGTTTGCTTGACTCTCTCAGCAGGTGTCAGAGTCCAAATTATAGGTGATTTTTCAGCTTTCATTTAAAATTACAGATAATTTTGAAAAAATTTCTTCAAGGCAAGTCAAATCAAACGAACCTGTCCAACAGCAACCTCAACGTGGCACAGAAAGGAGAGAGAATAAGCACTGGTTATTTGGAACACTGGAAGAAATCCCACTTGCTGATGATTTTCTTCCAGAAGCAAGGTCTCTTCTGCCCAAATGAGTTAGCAGGGAAGAGGTGACAGACCATGTTAATGAAGAGAAAATCTTAGGTGATTCCCTTTAAAGTCAGTACTTTTCTGTCCTTTCCACAATATAGTCTCCCTTAAAGACCACTTTTTTATATGTGTGTGTGTGTGTGTGTATGTATGTATATATGTATTTATACACACACATGTAAGCACAATAAATGCGTAGTTCTTGGAGATTCCTTTACTCCTCAAAAATTGCAGAAGAAAACCAAGGTGTTTGAATTCAGTGGGTGGAAAGTGGGTTAGAAATAGGACAGTTTACCAAATTATGGTGGTCCCATCCCACAGACTGTTGTCCTTTCTTTGCAAGCTGTATAAATTCAGCCTTCAGCTACATTTCCAACTTTGATTCCTTGTCACATTTCTCATTCCTGTCTCTCTGCTCAGCCAATGACAGCAGTGCCAATCCCCCAGTTGTTAAATCTATCTGAAAGCTTCCCCCCTCCTACTTTATATCACCCTAAAAGTGATTTTTGCAGCCTCTCCTCCAGAAAGAGTGAATTTGAACACAAAGATGGAATATTTGAGCCAACGAGAGAAGTAAAATGAGAATCCTTGAAGTCTTTTCTTTAACTCATGTTATCCAATGCACATTACAGGAAGGAGAATGTCCCTTTAAATAGTTTGGGAGCCCTCTAGTGATTCTTCCTGTCTCTCACTGAAAAAATTATTAGATCCACCCCCCCCACCAGTGGGCGGAGGTGGAGAGGCCTTTCTATACAGCTAATGGACCCAGTATTTGCCATCCCATAGGGCTGTTAGTTCCCATCCCATGTGAGTTAGTTCAACACATCCATAATATGGTACAGAGAACCAGAATAAAGTGCTTTCCTTTATTCAGTCATCTCTGTTTGTCCATTTTATTCATCATTTATATTCCGGTTTGGCAAAGTTGGAAATTCTGGGAGATTGGAGTCTTAAATCTTGGCAGCATTTTGTCTTGGTTTGCAAAGAACCTTTAGGGCAGAACCCCAAGTACATGTATGCTTGTGGGTGCTGCAAACCCTTCCTTCTGAGTTGTCAAGAATTAAAGCATAAATACCTAGCCTCTGGATTATGGTGAGAGCTAAACCTTTGCCATTCTACCACTACAAACCATAAGCTCTTATAAAATATATTTTTAGGAGTCCTATTGAATCGCACAGTATGTAGCATAATGTAATCAATACAAGAAGCTGCATATAAATAATCTGTTTGGATTCTCACACATTTTAAGATGAGAGAGGGCACCATTCCCAGCAGTACTCCCCCCCTCCCCCAGAGTTCACACCTTTTATGGGGGAAAATGATTGTAAAGTATTCATTTAAGCCAATAACCAAAGCTTATGTTATTCATTTCTCAGTGATATACATAGTGCTCTTTTTGTATACTATTAACTGTGGACATATGTTTTTCATTTGACTATGTTACTTACACACACAATTCTTTTAAAAAATATGTAAAATATAACAGCTGCTGCTGCAAAAAAAAAATATTTTTAGATCTCTGAAGTGCCTAACGAGCTGCAGTGCACAACAAAAATAGTTTGGTCTTTGTATCATGCCCATAGTAAAATACTATGGAAGAGTTTAATCCGCTGGGTCATATCCCTGGAAGGGAGCAAACTGACACAGCTTTAATACAATGTGCTTCTGTAGGGTATATTCCTTGGCTATAACAGTAAGGTCTTCATCATTCACTGCTTCGAATCAAGATACAAACAATGGATCAGCCAACTTTTAAAACAGCAGTATAAAAGCAATTGTAAAGGCACCAACTGCATCATCTGAGCTGTGCTTTGACATTGCTGTTTTCTGATGGCAAAAATATACCTATTTCCTGCCAGTGTAAGTGAGAGATTAAGGGGTAAATATAGAAAAGCTAAAGTTTGCTTTGGATTAGAAGTTTTTTCTTTATGAATTATTGAATAAATCAAATATCCTTGGGTCTCATCCCAACAGAGTGTGATGATTGCTAGCTTGAAAAAATGTAGCAAGAGCAAACGTTGGCAACAGTGAAGCATTATAATGTGATGTCTACAGAGATTTAGAGATAGGAAGTTACAGTCAATGCTATCAGAGTTGGTAGAACATATTTAAACTGTAATTCTACCTAGATTAAGGTACTTAAAAAGTTCATGGCTTGAAAGCAACCTATGTGAGCTTCTTTTAAGGAATTAATTCCACCGCTGGCTAATAGATAGATGCAGATTATTCTATTGCAACACTTTTGGCTGCTACCATGTGAAGGAATGGCAAGTATGGAAAACTGCCAAAACTGAATGTCTTTTTCCTTCTCTTCCAGTTGATAAGACAGGAGAACTAAAATGCTTTTTTGAAATCATCATGTGGTATCTGGAGAGTAGGATGAGAAAACAAAATCTTTATGAATATCCGAGCCATACAGTGGTAAGAGAACATACTGGGGAGGATCCTGCTTTCAGAAGAGCTCTGGCATTCTCTGCAGCATCTGCAACACCATTTTGCAAATTTTCTGCTGCCATTTGATGGGTAGCCATGGTCTTTACTTGCCACGGCCTTTACTTGTTCGAAGATGTCTGGAGTGTTTAAAGCTGTCCGGAGTATTCAAAGCTGTGTAGACAGTGTCACTGAAGCACTTTTGTTCTGCTTCAAAGGTACCGAGGGTGTATAAAGTTGCACAGGCAACATCCTTGAATCACTTCCAGTCAGCTTGTATGTCGCAGGAAGTTGCAGTAGTGGTATCCAGCTGGCTTTCAAAGTGCTGGTTTTACAGCAACAATTTCACAGTATTAACTTTAAAATTGTTGAAATTTACCTTATTCCAAAGGTTTTGTTTAGTTTCTTGTGGATATCAGACTTTTCACAGATCAGTTAATTTGACATTTGAATCCTCCTGAGGCTGACATTGCCCTGGAAGTGGGGTAATCAATCACTGCCAATTTTTAGAACCAGAAGATTTCTCAGGAATTTTGGTTTTAGTTAGAATCTGAAGGCCTGTGATCATATGAAGGATATTTATTGAGGAAGAATGGGTGACTGGCTTTGCAGTTTTCATACTGTATTTTTCAATAATACCAGCAGCCTTGACAATTCCTCAAGCAAGCTTTAATGCCACCAGGATAATAATTACGCTTTTCTTTGGTATCTGAAAATTTATGTACTCCATGTGTTCTTATTTTAGCTATTTTTAAGTAGGCAGTTGGTTCAGGCAGCAAGGATGGTGGCGCAGCATTTCTTGTAGCTATCTTGCTGTGTAGTCATTTTTGCCATTAGGCAATCTAGTTTATTAGTTGCTGGAGAGATAACAGCGAAGCCATTGTCCGTTTCTCCATTATTTCCTGAGTAATTACAGTACAGATAGCTAGCCCAAGTTTCCTTACAATTGCTTTATCTCAAGAAAAAATTCATTTAGTGTTACTATATGAATCTCATATCTGGTGGCTGCATTGTTGGACAGGGCAGTTAGATGATTAAGTGGGGGTCAGTAAGTGTCTGTATGATCCTGCTATGCTCAAAGATGTGAATTTAAAGGACCTAAAGGGAAGGGAGGTTCCTCAGGGAATGTCTGTGCTGTGCAATTAAATGCTGTGCAGATAACCCTGAACTAGTGCTGACCCATCTACAAACTGACCAGCTGCATTAGCATGAACTTGCGTTTCAGTTAGATCTTTGACTCCCAGTAGTAAGCCCTGGCTCCAGCTCAGTGCCATGGTGATGCAGACATACTGCTTTTGCTTCCAGATCAGGAGTTTGATCTGCTGTGCTCTGTTGTGTGGGAGTCACTGAACTCTAGTATGGCTTCTAGCCAATGGAAAGTCATCTGTGATCCTGAATTTTGCATGAGCAGATTTTGCAATTTTAACTGCTATTGAATTCATACGTATACCTTTGCTGTTTTTTGTCATCTCGGAAGTCTGAAAGAACGGTAGATCAATTTGATTTCTATGGCAAACACACATGCTATAGCAGCATCACTCATCCAGATTCAGTTGCAAGATAGGAAGAAGATGAGGTAAAGCTGGCTATAAGGTTTGGCTGTAATTCTGGTGGAATTTGATAAACTCTGTCAGTGACCTAGTGTGTGTACTTAACCTGCATGATGAACTTTCTGCATGAAGTTAGAACTGGATCTAATTTGACCTCAAGTGAACACATTTGGCTACAGGTGTCTATTTGCAACAGCAGCAATTTTGAAAAGAGATCAAGCTTAACACAGATAAGACCAGGGATAAGGTTTCCCTTTGCAGGTTGCAGCTGAATCCTGAACTAAGGAGCTAGCATGATTGTACTATGCTCAGAAGGATAATACAAAATGGCTTATCTTTTAAAATGATATGACAATTGGTATTTTGTTTTTTGGTTTTGTTTCTTTTTGGAAAAACCAATTGTATCTAAATTTTTAGTGGTTTTTGGGTTTACATAAGGGAAACAAAAAAGTAGGAGAGAAATACTTGTGTTCATGGGAGATTTCTCAGCTGTTCTATTTCCTACATAAAATATGCATTGAATGTTTTGCTAGAATGAAGAAAGACAAAGGGAATTTGGAATGAGTCCGTCCCAGCAAGTGAATGTGTTTTATTCTCAGTTTAGTTTAGACGATACACAGAGAGGGGTGAAAAATGAACTAGGGTTTGAGGACCGACAGTGTAGTGTAAAAATCTGCGCTAGGGGGCAGCCGGTAACTGATGTGCTGGATGAGGTGTTCCTTGTCACTCACAAGTTGGCCCAGAAGATTCCTGCGCAGCTTCTGAGGCAAGGTTTATGCTTGCAGAAACTGTTTAGTCAACGCTGCCTCTCTTGTGTAAATACAAGAATGAAAAGACCTTGCATGATATTAGAAACCCTGTACATGAGAGTGGTGGTGAACTGCAGTGATACAGCAAGCTGGGACAAAGAAATCTCCTCTTAATTTTAACAGCAGTATTGTTCTGACTCTAGGCTTTTTCAAAAGTTGTATTTTAAAGCAAGGTTGCTGATTTCATTTCATTTCATAGTATTTTTTCTAGGGAAGAGGAAAGAAAGATGAAATTTATCTCATTGTTAAAATAAGCAAAAACTACAGTCATCAAGGAAACAAAATAATTTTTGAAACCTGCTTTTTTAAGTTGCTGTAATATAAAATTATACTAAAGATCATTGCTTATTGCTCAACTTTCCTGGCAGCATCACATACTCATGAAATAACACTTCAGATTTTGAAGCGAATTTACCCCATTCATCAGAACATTTACATACACGCGTAGAACGCAGGTAGGAGTAGGAAGCTGTAAGTGCACTTTAGATTCAGAGGCTCAGAATTCTCATGGAAAGAACATTTATCTCAGGGAGGGAGACCTTTAGATGGTCCATGACTCTTTGGCATACCTACGTGTGCTATGATCACCAGTTCGAGTGTATTCAGGGAGACTGGTGGTGGCAAGCAAGGATCATCATAAGAAAGTTCTGGATCATCATAAAAAATCAGAAAAAGTTCTGGATCATCATAAAAAATCAGAAAAAGTCCTGGTCAGAGAGGAGTTGAGAACTACTGCATAAACATACTTGAAATCTGCATTGTATTTACTTTGCAGAACATAGTTTCAGCTCTCAGAAATGAAAATTTTGTTACTTTTTTTGGCAAATGAAGGAAGCTGAGGCAGGGGAACAAAATTATGCTTCCGAAGTGTCACAACAGGGAAAACTGGAAAAGTTTTTTGACAAAGGAAGATAGAAAATTGCTAGAAGAAGACAAACATTCCAATGGTAAAGTGTGCAGCAAAGTGTGGAATCCTTGCTAGGCTAATCCTCTTGGCTTTGCTGTGTAGGCAGTGAGGAGAGACAAGATCCTCCAGAATAAGAAAAAGAGCTTCACTTCTAAGGGAGGTTTTTAATTTTTCAGTGATTAAAAAGAAATTCTAGGGAAGACCTGATCTTTATAGCTCAAGTGAATAATCTTGTAATTTCCCTCTTTCCCTTTGCCTCTTTCTTTTCTTCCAGTATCATAGTATCATAGAATGGTTTGGGTTGGAAGAGACCTTAAAGATCATCTAGTTCCAATATAGTCTTACAAAAAAGTAAGTAAATCTGAGAATCTCAGTTTTTCCCCACTTTTTAAAACCTCAGAAAGTTACAGTGGTGCCCAAACCCAGATCACAATATCTTCACTTTTGAACTGATATACTTTAAGAAGAATAGATTTTTTGTGTCAGTTTGCATAATTCATTTTAAAGTAGGGTACTGGTACATAAATGAGGTTTGGAGGCTACCTTGGTGTGAAAAGTAATATGTTTTGGACCAGTGAACCAAAGTATAACCTATACCAAGTTATCAGCACTTTGTATTTTAACATGTAAAGCTCCAAATTATTATAAAATAGCTGAAGGAGCAGCTATTGCAATTGTAATCCACTGAGACCATCCTAACTGGAAATTTTCTTAATGGAGTTGACTGGTAGGGAATTTGCCTCTCTGGCATTTGATTTCTTTACGTGCTTCTTGAGCTCTAACCATGCTCATTTGCTCATCTATATATTGAAAATATTAAGGTTTTTATTCCCTCAACTTTGCACATTGCTGATAAGGTAAACTATTGTGCTTCACATTTAATAGGTCAGTTATTTAATAATGTATTCTTAAGACTACCAAGGGCACTCAGAAATTTAGGCAATCACTTTTATATCACACAGGAGTAAAAATCACATTCTACCAAGTAAAAATGAGGCAGAAGAAAACTAAGCAAAAATATTAGCTGTATAAAATATTAGAAACTTTAACACCACCTAACAATGACTGTCTCCTGCCTGTTCTGATCAGAATTCAGATAATGCTTTTTATCTCTAGCTCCCCTGTATGTTATTTTTAGACTTATTATATGATATTACCATCTGCGCTACTCACATTTTGGGTAAAATTCTAGATCTGCATATTTTAAGACATGAATTTACAGTTGAATTGCCTGAGAGTCTCAGAGTTACACAAGTATTCTCTCTGGTCTTGTGGCATATCAGCTTCCATCAAGAAGACAGTCTCTGCCCCCACAAAGCTAAAAGTTCAAGTCAGCAAAGAGAAAGGAAAAAAATAGGGGAAACAAAGAAGTAATAAGGTAATATTTATAAGTGATATAGTTGTCAATTTGCTAGTGTTAATCTATTTATAGGAATCAAGATAGAGGAAAGACTGAAAGATGTAAATCTGGTGTGGTGTTTTTATGAGTAAATAATGATCTAGTACTAAATTAGAAATTCTCTGTGGTGGTTATGACTCTCATTCTACACAGAAACATCATCCCTGTCACTACTGTATTTTCTGAATAAAACACATTATTTTACAACTGATTTGTGAAAATGAAAACAATGAAAATTCAGTCCAGCACACTGATCTGTACTTTATGTCTCTTGGTCTTTTCTGAAAATCTTCCAGTCATTAACAACAAAGATTTATTAAAATTTTCTGTTTCTGAAACAGATCTGGCTGTTGCAAATGTTAGGAAAAAGCCGTGAAAGAGGGCAAGGAAACCTTAAATGAATGCACTCTTTTTTTTTTTTTTTTCAGCAGAGAATATACCGAAATAAGCTATGCATTGTCAGAATTAGGCAATATTTACCAGACACTGGTCTTACAAATGTTTTTGATAATGTGATTCCCTCTCACATGCCAGCTACATTAGAATCAAGCAAATATATTTTTAGTAACTGCTTCAGAATTTTTTAGTCTTTTTCTGCTAACAGAATCATTCTTTATGGGCCCTGATTTTGACAGTTTTATATAAACTGCGTTGACTGGAAGTAACTTACTTTGTATAATAATTACACTGACATTCCTTTTTCTATCTGGATGACTAATAATATAACCAAGAGTTGTCTTGATGAACTGATGAGACATCAGAAGAATGTGATCATCTTCCTTTCTGAGCCAGGGATGTTACAGTCTTCATTCTCGATGGATATATTGCTCTAAGATTAAATTTATGGACCATTTTAAATTTTCTCCTCAAGTATTTTGTACATAGATTTTAGGTTGGATTTGTTTATGGTAGATTGAGGTCAAATGTAAGCATGAGTAACAAGTTCTTCAGGCTCTGTACAAAGCAGAGTGATGGCACCAGCACAGCTCTGAGTTTGAGTTACTGGGTAGTGCGTGGCTTAGGCTTGGCAGGACATTGACAAGATCACAAGGAATGTTGTGGAATACAACAGCTATGCATTTGACACATTTTTTAGATGATAATAAAAACTAATTCTGTTTCTGTTTCTGTTCTCTCCTGGTCAGTGTTGTTAGTATCATTCCTCAGCGTTGCTAGTATAATTCTTTTTTATTCCTACTCCATTTCAAAATGTCTTTACTGAAAACCGGTCCTTGGAGAAAGCTCATCTATAGCAGCTGCCCAAGACACTTCTAACAAACAGTGCAGGACAACTCCAATCCTGTCCATCTGAGTAAGCAAAAGGCTTGTTCTCATTTATGTTGACTGTCATGAATACCTGAGAAATGTTGAAGGACAGCATGAGCCAACTATTTTTTTGTTCTGCCTCCTGCTGGTGGTGAAAGAAAAACATTGGCATTTTCTGTGGATATGTAACCTGTCTCTTCAGGCTGCCTTTAGGGCTTTTGCTCTGTTACAATGACACAACACATTCCTTATATGAAAATAAGACTTCTGATACGATACTTATTGATTTGCACTAAACCACTCAGTGAGGTCAGAGTGATGAATATTCCTCCACTTTTTTCCCTAGGTATTGATGCATTGTAACCACTGTGAATGCTCAGTTGGTCTGATGTAAACCAAAACTTGCAAGATTTCAAGGCTGCATTTAAGAACAGAACTTAATAATCTCAACTGCTGGGCATGTCTGATTACTATCTTCCAAACACTCATAGCTCTATCATAAATATATAGATTTTCATATTTTCCTAATAAATGAATGAAAATACCTTTCGGGGAATAAAGTGATATGTTTGAAAGGCATTTGTTTACTTTTTCTGTAAGCTCCTGAGATGGCTAACATACTAGTTGTTAATCACACCATCTGTTCAAGCAGTGTTTGACTAAATGAATCAATTCATACTTTTTCTTCTTAAAGCAGTTTTTTTACAGAACAATATGTTTGTGTCTATTACCCCATCATTTGGCAATGTAATACGAGATATTTTAATTTTCCTATTTATTGTGCATGGATTTTCAATCTCCAAATATTTCTTTTTTAAATGTGCATACAGTACAGAAAAGCTGTGTCTATTGATTTCTGTAGCATTGCAAACAGTGGAAAAATCTGTTCCATTCTGCTGTCAAATTTTAACCATCTGATTATATTTAAATGAGTTATTTCAACGTGTTTCATTTGAACGACCGTCGCATAAGCGATTCCTCCTTTGTACCGAAGATGGCAGTGGTGCACAACCTACTTAGCTGATGCTATTTGGCCTGGAGGGGGTTCATCAGATTCACTCAGATTTGTTACTAGTTCCAGAAAAACAGCAAGTTAAGAGGTGAAGACTCTTCAAATGGGAATGGCAACCTTTTGTATCTTCCTTGTCTCAGTTGTCTCTGGTGAGCTTACATTTATATGATTCCAATCAAAATTTCAGATAAACATGGAATATTCAGCTTGAAATAAATATAAATCCAAGTTAAGAAAGAATGTGACTGCTCTATTTTAAAATTTGTGTTCATGTGCACTTCCCAGATTCAGCTGAAACAACAAATCATCAATTTCTGTGCATCAAATCTTGGTCCTTCTTGAAACCTCATGTGAAAGGCTATAAGTTTCAAGTGACTATGGGTTCTTTCTAACACTGCAGAAGCTTTGCACAAATATGCTTGGATAATTTCTTGACTCTTCGTTAACCCAAAACCAATGTTTCAGGGTTCAGAGGGGGAATGCTGGGCTGAGCACCAGGGAGAATGTGACAAATCATAAAATGGGTTTAAAGACAAATGACTGAATCCACACTGATAGTGCAAACAAATAAAATGAAAAAACCCAACCAAACTTCTTCAGTATACTGTAAAGAATAATCCTGAAGGAAAATTGACTGGGTGACTTTATAATAATTTTTCTGTTATCATGGACTAAACATACCTTGATACTAGAGTAGTATTAGAGTTAACAATTGCTCCTAAAGGCTATATCCTATTTACATGGTTGCTTAAAAAACAGTAAATGCTTTTCCGCACTTTTGTGGTGCTAGTGTCCAGGGAGTTTGCTCTATAAGAAAAGCAACCGTGTCTTTAGAGGTAAATGCCTTAAAGACAAAAATTGTTCTAAAGTTGTGCCTCCTACATATTCTGTTTTTCAACCTGAGTCTTGTATGTGTAAATTCATACATGAAGGTTACTTGGCCAGGCATGTTTCTGAAGGATTTCATGCTGTATAGAAAAATGTTTACTAAGTAATGAAGAATGTTTACTGTGATGTTCTTAATAGAGTCTTCAGTGCCCCTTGGTTTGTCTGGTTTTATTTATTGATGGTTTGAGTTTTTCTGTTTATAACAGACTAAAATAAAACAGTAAATATGTCTTTAAGGAATATCTCAAAATGTTCAGTCTGTAAACTGTAATTCTGTTGTGCCAGTGGAACACAGCTGTCTCGCTGGATCATAAATAGAGCAGGGGTCTGTCATTAATGCAGGCATCAAACATGATTATACTAAGGAGTAGGTTCATGGCTGTCATGGGTTCAGCAGTAGCAGTCATTTTTTCTCCTTCTTAGTGGCTGGTGCAGCGCTGTGTTTCTAACTT
>WYDI02012073.1:0-23568 GCA_009867235.2 Psittacus erithacus
ATCGAGGAGAGAGGGGTGCTGGGGAGGGGGGGATCAGGAGGCCCAAAGCTGTAGGAATTCACGCGGTTTAGTGGCGCCACCTCCCGCCACAGCCCTCCCCGCCGCACGCAGCGCCCCGGCCCGCCCGCCCCCCAGGCTAAGGCGCCGGCGGCTTCCCGGAGAAACACCCCACGCTTCAATCTACAATGGCTTCTTCTCAAGCGAAAGTCGCAGTCTGGCGAGGGAGGCACTCACTGGCAGCAGCACGGCAAGGTGCGTTGCTCTAGGGAGGAGATGGCAGGTAACAGAAACCCGCGGGACACCCGGTTTACCTTGCCCTGCCCTGTCCGGCCTGTCGGCCCGCCCTCCTCTCCTCAGCCCAAACCGCGGGGCAGAAGCTAAAGGCTGATGCTGAGACCCCGCTACGTGTTTTGGCTTCGCTTCAACCAACCAAACGGGAGCATTCAAACACGCAGCATTCTCTGCTGCCGAACGGCCCCAAACAGTTCATTGTGCCTTGCTAAGCAGGGCAGGTGAATCCCTTGATGCGGTGTCTTCTACGGCACAGCGAGCTCTGGTGCCACTGCTTTGAGCTACCAGGACTCTAGCACTGCTCTCTAGGGCTTACTGGGGATGGGGCGGGGAAGGGGTAAAATAGACTGTCAGATCCAAACCCTTAACTCTCCAAAGAGGTGATGCCTTGCAATTTTTTCTGGTGCCAAGCTGAGACCATACCTGCAGTGCTCAGAACTGGGGACCCAAGTTGCAAACCACTTTCTATTGTGGCAATAACCTGCCTCTAACCCTGCTGCCAAAGAATGTTCAGCAAATCTTCCTTTCTTTGGCAGAAAGAACATTTGACTGTGGCGTGCCCTAAAAGAAACCCAGACCGAGACACAAAGATCTTTCCTTCACAAAGAGGGTTTTGCAAGCAGTCACCAAGGCAGGAAAAAGAAACAGAAGGAAGCTTTCTGTAAATAACTGCATCTACCACCACCTTCCACCCAGCACACTCCCACCGTGGGGGACTGGAGTTGTCCAGTGTCAGACAATAAACTGGGTCAAAGTGTCATGGCCAGCAGCACACAACAAATGTTACAGACATGCTGCTAACTAACTTCACATCTCTTTGCAGCGTTTCTTTCAGTGTCGCCTACAGTGCAAAGGAGAAGGGAAAAATCTGTCAGAGCTCCAATACACAGGCAAAGCCCAGATAATCCAGGATCCACACAATCTGCATTTCACATCTAAAAATTCAAATCTTCTACCACTGAGACAACCTGCCATTTGTCATTCTGTAAGAATTTGGGTATAATTAAATACTGCTAGAGATGCAAGGAAAGCTGTGTTATTTCCTGTGAGGAGAAAAAGGTGACTTAGAGGGTTTTAATATTATAGTTATTGCTTTTCAGAAAGTCTCCTCAGGAAACGCTGGAAAATCCCTTCTCTCCAAATAGACAAGCCTAAAATTACAGATTCATTAAATCAGTGTGTGGGTAAAAAGTTTCTTCATATAGTATCACTATGTTTAAAACAGAGAAAACATAACCTCCTTTCATCTGCTGAGGATGAGAAACCTACAACAAAAAGGGAATACATAAACAAAGCACACTGTGCCTTGGCACAGTCTTTGCTTGCAAAACTTGCTCCTGCTCAGGGTCCTTTTCCCCATCCTACTTACATTTATACTATCACTGTCCCAAACTGTTATTTCAAGGTTGCATTTAACATTTAGGATTTACTGAGTGAGCAGTGATGCCACCAGCCCTTAAGCTTGATACCAAAAATATCCGATTGAGCCCCTGCAGCAGAATTTAATCCACAAGGCAGCTGCCTAACATGAGAAAATACTCTGCAGAATGCGTCTCATCACACACGTCTGTAGGAAAATATTCTCTTTATCAAACCCAACAAAGAGTTTGCTTTATTTTTTTTTTATTTTTTTGAGAACAGGGCAGCAGGGACATTAAATACACAAGGGCCACGGACCAAAGCAGTTGGAAACTAGTAGATATGTGCAGTTCAGATCAATCTGGTTATCTCTAGTGAGTGTAACTAAACAAAACGAGCAGAGAGTAAACACTTTCATAAACTTGAATACTTTGAGCTGCACTAATTTATCTATTCCATCAGGCTAATCTAATTTATGAGTCAGTAAACAACAAAAGTATGTGAGCTGCTCACATTTTCCCACAAATAATATCCCGCCATGTTGTCTGTGACCACGACAACTCTCAGCTGCATTCCACCAGGCTTACACAAATATTACCATTAAGAACTGTTTTTTCTCCTCCAGGCTTCACTTCTTTTCTGTAAAATGAACAGCTACTATCGACATGCTAGTTCTCCAGCTAGAAAGGGAACCAGGTGTCCAAATCAGAGCTCAGTGGAAGCTGATAATTATGTATGTCTACAGATTCTCTGGTTTAGCGGATCCGTGCTACCTCCCGAGCCAACATACAACTCTTGATAATGAGGCACAGAGGCAGCAGCTGCCCTCTGGCTCTGTACTTCTGCAGAGGTGCAAACCTCTTTATGGCAGCTTTGTTAAAGCTGGATTTTCCGTTTCTTGCTTACGACTATACTTTGCTTCAACAAGATGGTTAGATCTGTAAGCTACTTTAAACAGGACAACAGTCCCAACAAAAACAGAGGTCCAATAGCCTTGAAATTAACTGCGCACCCAAGAGCCTTGCTCAATGGTTGCTTATTTCCGTAGTTCTCCAGGTGGTTGCCAGAGCAGTTTACTGCAGAGGTGCAGTACGTTGCACATGCAAGTAAGCTGGTGACACACCACACACATACATTGAGAAAACACTCAGAAGGATCATCTTGATGCATCTGTGAATGCAGGAGAAGCAAACAGGTTTCCCTAAGAGTTGCGCCAAGTTACAAGACTGTGAGAAAATAATTTTGTTTATAGGCTCTGTTGCCAATACATAAAAGGGACTAATATTTGCGTAACATCATCTCACCAGCTCATAGAATATCACAAACATTGATGTCCATAAAGCACAATGAGCAGGAGACTGACAAGACTTACTATTCCTACTCCAAGACCGCCCCAGTGGCTCATTAGCAGTTGACTTTACAGTTATACATGCAATTTTTCACATGGTCCACCTCCTAGGGAAAACAGATGGTGAGAAAGAGCATTCCTTCCCCTTACCACCATCCCCTCAAAGAAGTAACTTCTCCATTTTGACAGGTTTTTTCCCACCATTAACATTTAAATTCACAAAAAGAAAAAAGGATTGGCGTGTCTTGGGCAAATAAATACGTATACACAGGAGAAGCTAAGACATTAAAAAGAAAAGGGCTATTTCTGTACTTGGAAAATTAGATATGTATTCATGCCTTACCCTCACCCCCTTCTTTCAGGAATCCTCCAAATGTTAGGAGGCATATTTGGTCAGTGCTTCCCTTGGACTATAAAACACTACTGTACAGCAGATGACAGATAAAATTATCTTTTATAGATACAGTTTGCTTAGATATACATATATATGCTCTAGACTTTCCCAGTTTTGTTCTCACAGACACACAAGAATGCAAGAGAATTAAAATGTATAGGTAGTTCCAACACTACAATTCTGTCTTTTAGACAGCTCAAATAAAACTGTGCTATATCTGGATATTTTAGTCACTCCATGGAGAACTTTATCTGTTTCATATTGTGGCAGTGGTCCTAATGACAAGGAAGGCAAGTAAAGCCTCATGGTCCTCCTCTGACAATGCAGTACTATTTATCTACAAGTAAAAACCACGTATAAATCACTGGGTCCTATTTTCTCCTGACACAGGAAGTGGATTTAGATAAAGTCGCAGAGACAAAGCTGCCTTCTTTGACACTGACACAAAATGTTCCAAAAAGACATTAAAAGGAGGGACCATGTATTTCTGAAAGGTAGAGGTGTTCTCCCCAGATCGCCCGTGTTTCGTATCTATTTCTCTGATGGTGTTGTAATTGATTTAAAGGTATTTTTAAAAGACAAGGATTTGCGTATTTAACTGCTGATACCTTTGAATGGAAAAGGATGCAAGAGGACCATTACATGTCTGATACTCCAGAAACTGCTTCCAGCAGCCCAGCACATATGCAGAAGCACATCTACTAATGAACTGGCTAGCTCTTCAATAACAGCTGATTTATATAAACTACAATGGTTTCTACAGAGTTAAATGTATTTATAACACATTGCAACATATAAATATGCAGCAGGGGGGGACCCCATGCTTTGCATGTCTTTTGATCAGGCACTGTGTTTATTGTCACTCATTTTGAAATTAGATGCCAAAGTAGAAGGGACTTCAATCACAGTAACCCTATCTCGTGGTGGTGGTTTCAGATAGCACCCTCCGGCAAAATGGCTAATTAGCAGCATTTTCTGAAGATCTAGGGCACCCAACTTGAGACAATCTGTGTCTGATTCCCAGAAACGCTGAACACTCAGAGTTTGCATTGGATCAGCAACAACACGAGGTAGCTCAGCCTGGAAAGGCAGAGATACTTCAGAAGACTCCGCATTACAAGACACATAATGGGTGGTCACTTCAGTCTGAACACAAACCCAGCAGCATCAGAAAACATTACATCTTGCCCAATTCCATCAGCATAAAGTTAAGCTGCTTGTTAACAGACAAGCAAAATTAAAAGGAAATTCCTGTTTTGTATCTGAATTGCTGTTTTGAAGATTGTGGCATCTGTTGGTATGTATCTGTTGTAGACTTAGGCATGAGCAGCAACCCATGCACAGACTCATTTATTTTGGTATGTATTCTCTACGTGTTAAGTTGTTCTTAATTTCTATTTCTTTCCCTAAGATTCCTTATGTATAGAAGTGTGATTCTGCAATCATAAGGTACGCCCAGGCACCTTCCTACAGCAAGAATGAAACTCATGAAATTTAGGTAAGTTTACAAAATGCCTCGATAATGCTAGAGTTAAAAGGATACAGGAAGAGAATCCCTATGCCTCCAGCACTTTGAAGTAAAAGACACAGATATTCTTTCTTTCTTTCTTTGTCAAGAAAAGAGCAAACAAGGTGTTAGAACGACTAAAATGGATCACAGAATAAAAATGGTCACGTTTCCTTTACTTACGGAGTGCGACAGGATATACAGAATATTTATTAAAAAAAAAAGTTCTACATTTAGACAAGGCAGGAAAGAAAATGCTTGGTCTGGAGAGTGTGGCAACTTTTTCCTGGTGAGGGGGTAATTTTGGAGTTTTGAAAGTCTAATGAATGATTTTTTTGCTTTATAGCTTCTTTTAGAGCTGCTGGTTATGCGGCTGACATGACTAGCACTGGTAGGAAGACGTTGCACTGATTTTTATTAATAAGGACAGTAAGCATCCAAAGGCTGACCCAAACAAAAGTGATGTCATGACTGCAAAGATTTGAATTCAAATGCTTACAATTACTTGACTGCATTTTTACTTTCTGGCTACATGGTGATGTAGGCACAATGTTATATGAAATAGACCCACTGGGGTGGAAGCAGACACCTAACTTTAACAGTGGTCTCCAACTGAGAACTATTTGAACTATTCCAGACACGCGCTCATGGGAAAGTGAAACAAGCCTCTGAATTTAGACAACTGTTATGAAAGCAATAGTTTATCTAGTAGAGTTACTGCTTTAAAAACAAACATTTCCAGTCCATGCAAGGAAATGGGCACTAAAGTATCAGAAGGTATAATTCTCTATTCCCGTGAGCATAAACTAGTTGGAAATTTTGTGCTAGGAAAATTTCAGCTTATTGTGACTTACAAGCTTCATTGCTACAGCAAGTGATTGGCAGTGTTTATACCCTCCACAAAGAATCAATATCCTGTGTGACTATCACAATATGCTGGTAAACCCATTTACTCTCCATGGAAGTGGTAAAGGAAGGATAAGAAGCACTGCACTCTCCAATAAAAAAAGGAAAAAAAAACTGCCAGCCCACAGTTTTTAATCTCTTCCACTCAAGAATTATGAAGAAGAAAGTAATATAGACTGTAAATTGTGCAGCCAGCCCAGAAAGCTCAGTTCAGTGGCACTCCAACGTCGCTCATGTGGCCATGGTGTGACTTGTTAACAGTCTTTACAGAATTCTTGGTGGGAAGGGTCAGGATGAGGGAGGCAGCTTCTCCAGGCAAAACGCAGCCCAGAGGATCTGGCAGCTTCTCTTTCCCCGTATGAGACAGATGCTTTATAACATGCCTACCCAGTCATAAGGGGTTTTCTCTTGGATGGCCCAGTGTTTGTTACAGTTGATCCTTGCTTAGAGAACAAGAGCGTAGAGAAGGCACCCCGTCCACGGCATTGCCACCACACAGCCATGGACTCAGTAACATGAATGCTTCAGTAAAAGTCAGGGTCATGTCCAGAAGATAAGGGTCTCCAACAGACGAAACCAAACATGCAGTCACTACAGAAGTCTAAAGCAAACCGAGAGGCACCCTACCAGTGTCTCTGTTTTCTAGGAGCAAAATCTCCATCTGGCTGCATCTTTTTTTGGATTAATTCACCAATTAGTTCAAATGGATCTCAACTTCACTTCTTCCTGCCTTGCAAAATTTTTCACTGCGCTTTTACCCTGCTAAAATGAGTGGCATTGTGTTGTTTCACAATTTCAGAGGAGCAAAGTCTGTCCTAGAACAGGATCTTCAGGTTCAGAGTTGGCAGAAATGCAACCCATCACAAATGCTGCTGCAGCAGTGCTGTTCTGGGGTAGCAACAGTCCTTGCCTTGAGAACTGATACACAGCCGTACCTCAGCTCAACCACAGAGGAAGGCCAGACCAAGGGATGAAAGCAATTACTTGCTGTTCAGTCTTGTACAGATTGAAGAAGCAGGTCAAGTCTAATAGTAGGGAGCAAAATATTATCTGTGTTACTACTACAATTAGTAAAATGAAAGCTTGGATTTCACAGTAACAGCTATGATCTGAAACAAAAAACAAATTATGTACAGTATCACCCTCCATACTACACATCCAGGAATTGTGAAGAGAAGGGAAAATCTAGTCTGCATTGCTGGGGAAAGTTATAAAATATTCAGAAGTATTTAATAATTTACACAGTCGGACCACTGACCTTAAAAGTTGTGTTAAAAAATTAAGAACCTCAAAGAAAATTTATTCATAAATGCAGACTGTACTTAAAACAGATTATTAGTTTCCCAAAGTTATTAAATATGACTGAATTTAATAACAAATTAAGTATTAACACAATTATGTGTATTAGTAAATGCGATTGTATCTGAGAACTTCAGAGCACAGTTATGCAGCATCAAGCTGGGGCAGTGAGTGAGTGTGACACCTACAGAAAAAGCCTAGCTGAGGCACTAACAACTCTCATCTGTGTTCAGCTGCTGTCTGGCATAATACCGAGGACATTTGCAGCCTGGCAAAATACTTATTGTGAAACTCATCTGAATTTAGATTTCATTATAAATGAGACAACAGCCCCTTTCTCCACCATAGCTCATGTATGAAAAATTACCTCTAAACATCGGATTCTTCCCTTCCACCTTATAACTCCTAATCTATTCACCACACAGGCCAAAGTAAAACAGCGCTTGAACAGTGATTCAAGAAACACGGGTATGATCTGAAACCTGGTATAAACAAGGATGTGTTTGTTAACTGTCACTAACATGGCATTCAGTGGAAAAAGTGTTAACATGCTAGAGGAACAAAATTTAAGATGCAATTGAAAGTAAAGAATATATTCCTCACATATTATTAAAGTTGTCATACAGATTTATTAATACAAAATATCAGTATTTTGGGTCAGCTGGCCAGTAAGTAATCCCTAGATATTCACTCTGTAAAGTACTTCATGATTCGCTGTGCAGAAATAATGTCTGGACTATTATTTTACTGTACACACCACAAAGATAAGAAGCCCTTCACTCGAGAGGAATACCTTTCAGTTTTCAGTAAAAAGAACAAAAAAAGCTATGTTAACCTACATACATGAAAAGTGCATCTTTGATTGTCAGGTGCTGAAAGATCTTGCTCAATTTGCCTTGACTCAGGAAGTGCTCTCTGATTTCAAAATTGTTGATGCTAAAAAAAGTGCATTGTCTTAAAAGAGCAGAACAGACAGTACTATAAAAATAATGAACTGGGAAGACTCTTAAGCCTTTTACATAATAGAACCTCTCACTGCACTGAGGAAGATACCCTCAAGGCCCAGTGTAGCTCTTTACTTTTATTTTGGCTTAAACAGGCAAACACCATAGCATCAATTAGAGAGGCCACTTATTTACTAAGCATTCAAAGTCTACAGCAGTTAAGAGGATTAACTGTCTTCATGCATATAAAATTTAAACATAAGAGATTAAAGACAAACCAACCTGGTCACACACAACTAACTTCAATTAACCTATCTGCACTCCTTAAGCATTTTTATTAATAAGCACAGACCACTGGTCCCGGTTCAGACCCTGATCCTGCAACAGGTTTTCTCCATGTGACTTGTGAGAGGGAGAGCTGTCAGAACAGAGCTTCAAAAAGGGAAAAAAAAAAAAAAGACAACTCTTGGAAAAAAACAGTAAAGCAGGAGCTGAAATAGTACACCACCTAAACCACAGCAGAAAACACATGGAGACATCCATAGCCACCTTCAGAAATTACTAGCATTTGAGCATCTAAACCCTGGAAGCAACTTTACTGTAATTTGAAATTTGAAAACAACTCTACTAATGATAGGAGAGGAAACCATCCAATAGTACAAGCTACAGCTGCTCCATTCATATCAGTGGATTTATTATGCTGAAGCAATTTACATCAGTCACATTAAACATCCCAAAATGGGGACCTAGAGCCATTTTATCCTTACATAATTAAATTAATACCAATCTCAAGTTTCAGCTCTGCCTGGTTAGGAACCCGTGTTCTTTCTGACCTTCACTGCACAGAAGACTGCCAGCAAAGAGCTGCAGCAGCAGTCAGGGCTTGAACAGTACACACTTGTCAATATTAGTTTTCAGTATTAAAATCAAGTCCAATTCTTCTTAGTGAGTCTTTTTTCACAACAAGATACTATCTTTAAATCTTCCTGTGCTCTACTACCTGCAATCACTGCTATGGACAAGTACTGGGGGAGTGGAGGAGGGAGGAAAAGTTGTTAAAGATTGACAGTGTTGTGAACATGGCATTTATTTACCCAGACTGTACAGGATTTGGCCATAACAAAGACAAGGAATTTCTTTTAAGCATAAGAACAACACTTTTTCCCTGTAAGGGCAACTGAACACTGGATCACCTTGCCTAGAAATGTCTCTATCCATGTAGATGTTCAAAACCCAGCTGGAGACAGCTTCAAACAACCTTCTCTAGATGGCCTGCTCTGATCAGGAGGGTTACAGCAGGTGATCTCCAGAGGTTCCTGCATACCCCGATTTCTCTATGATTTTGTGACAACAGTTAAAATAGTGGCAGCCACTGCTTCAGCTGAGGCTGAACATGCCTCAGTCAACAAGCAGAACAGTAACACAAAACCCCGACTCCACAAAGCCAGACACCTCTATAACTCACCTGAGTATGGAAGTTTCTATACTACCTAGCTCCCGATACTTTGATTTCAAGCCATGATACATCTTCAACCAGCACTGCTAAAGTATCATAATGCAATTCCCATATTTAACAGAAGATGTGATGGGGGTTTTAAGTTGAATTATTTTTTTTAACAGAAGTAGGTAAGCACTGACAGCTGTCACACTGTGTGCCTTCCCACTGAACAGCAAGCTAACTACATGACAATTAGGTAACAGAGAAGAGTCACATAGCAAAACTAAACCTAGTATCTCTGCTTTTCCTGGTTAATAGTTTACCAGAAGTGGTCTTGATGTAATACTACTTTTAACCAATAGCTTCATTGCAAAACTGTATATTCAGACAGGTATTTTTCCTATTCTTACTCCCGCTAGCCCTGTGCAGGAAATCACCCTGACCAGATGCACAGGACTGTGAATTTTACTTCTCCTTCTTAAGTGCCAGTAATTCCACTAATTTCCAACACGTTACACCTGTGCAAGCCCATGGGCTCTTCACAGAAGAAAGCAGTATGAGAACTTGGCCTGATGAATCTTTACTGCTGGTGATGGCACAGGAAGAACACCCCACAGAAACTGTGCAGAACTGCCAGTTCAGAACTGCAGACCTGGCTGTCATATCTCCTTTCCCCTGGAGCCAGGCTTTTCCTCCTGCACACCCTTCCTACCAACAGGCCACCTAACTCTAGGTACTTGGAGGAATCCACCACTCTAGATTAGGAACAATTTATTTATTTTTTTTAATCAAGTCAAGATTAAAATCTCTCTTTTAAATAACTATGTATTTGAGCTGGACCATACATCTTCTTCTTCTAGACAGCTCCTCCAATGTCTGGGGTCAACTGTTCCTTTTTAGCCATAGGAATAATTAGTTAATTTGTAAAAAAACACAAAGAGCTTCAATGTAGGAAATTGTATGCATGCTCTCCCACATTTTATAGCCAGCCAGCTGACTGCATGATTTCCAGGCATCTAAATTTTGGATGTAGAAAGATAACAGTGAATCTAATTGAGGACAGATGGGCCATGGCACATTTCAAGTTTTTCAGTGACTGTAACCTTTCTGCTAATAAATAAACCCAGTGAACTTATGAAGGTTCTTTAAAATATAAGTGGCTATATAACAAGTGGAATATAGACTTCAGACAGAGGAGCAGCCTATATACCTCTTGCCTGTAATTTCCCTAAGTGTTCAGGTAGGAACAGTGCGTTTATTGCCCCATTTTCAGGGGAACAGGATGATACATAATCTGAAGGCTCTCATGTCCTGTATGTTCTCATGTCCTTCAGCTTTATCTATTCTAGAAATCATTGGTTTATGTTTCCTTCTTGAAGGCCCCTTCAGTATTCAAAGGAATGAAACACAAGGCTTAGCTTTGTTGTAAAATATTGCATGTGGTAACATCTGGAAGTGCTGTAACAGGATTCTGGAATCAGGGAACTGGTTTATTGTTTGGGGTTTTTTTAAATGTAGACCTTGAACAACATAGCAAATGATTCACAGAAGTATAAACTGTACTCAGTTGCAGTAACTCTCTTTTTCCGATGTGCAAGCTGGATATAATTGATGTAAACATCACCAGCAGAGGGACAAATTCAGGACCCAGGACAACAAAAAAAAAGTTTTAAATCAAGTCTTGATTTTTTTTGCAATTGAAACTCAGTCACAGAGGTAAGGCCTCGTGTTACACAAGCTATGGCCAAATGTACATAAAAATTGAGAGGAAAATAAGAAATTGTCATGTCATAATTACAGAGACAAAATGCAATTATTCATTTAGTATCATCTTTCCCAATCTTTCTAGACAGAAACAATCTGGCAGTAGATATTGAGCAGTGAAGGTCTTTCACAGTTGTGTTTTATGAAACGCAGGCCAGTGGCAAAAGCTGAGCATTCACAGCAAGCAGAACCAACTAGTTTTGAATGAAGATCCAAATAGAAACAGTAGATTAAACTGAAACTAACTTATGTGGAAGTCTGCCAGTTTAGTGCACCTCTGCAGTTGGCTTAGCAAAGCCATTTCACACATGGCTGAAACACCTACAAGGACCCTACCGACAAAATGCAGTATCTGAACACCTTCTAATCTTCACCATGCAACACTGCCAAGACGAATGCTGTTGATACTCTCTACTTTGCAAGTGGAAAGGTGCAGAGAACTTAAGGGCTTGATCCACAAGAGCAGCTTGTATAGCGAGTACTGGCTCTGATGTGCAACTCCCACCTACCAGGGTGGCTCTCAGTGCTACACCAGCGCTGGTGGGAAGCTCCCAGCAGCCAGAGGTGAGACAGAGGGGGAAGAGGTGAGGCCAGGCTCAGGTGCCCAAGTGACTGATCCAGTCTATAGTTACCTGGTAAACACCTGCTAAAAATACAGAGCTAAGTTCCATTTCTCAACCTGCAAAAAGCCACCACTGCTTTATATAAAACCCCTACTCCTAAAACAAACACAAAAAATAAATCTAAACACCGCATGACCTTGAATGAGGTTTTTCTCACTCTTGGCAAGCTTTCTGATCAGAACACCTCAGCACACCATAGCTTCTCTGCTCTTGGTTTCATCCACTTTGTTCATGAGCAGCTTTCAGCAGCTGTCAGCTCAGAAAGTGCCTCAGCAATTCAGCTTCACTGATCATCTTGCAGAGCTCTGGCTTCAAGAGAAGCTTCAAACAAACGGTTGGCTACAACGTATTCATAACTGGTGGAGGCAGCAAGGCCTGGATGATTTCAAAAACGTCACTGCCACTTAAAAGGCAAATCAAATGCCTAAGGGCTTACATGGTTGTTCAAGTACATTTGAGAATCTGAGCCCAAGTTATCATTCAAAAGTCAAGAAGAAAGTCTGAGCCTCCAGGAACTAAAGCACTTTAATCACAGCCTCTTACTTTCCTTTAGCATACTGTATACATGAGCAGAAAGCATATCTGTAACTTTAGAAAGACAGCAGAATTGGAACAACCCCCTCACCCTGTTCTGTACTGCAGGACTGAAGACTACTACAGTGTGCCCTTATCTCATTAACTTAACTGGTAGAGTGTTCCCAGCAATGGAAACAGTATTAGGTTTCACAGCACATCAACTAAGATAAACTGGCCAAAAAAGGCGCTGAAGAACATAGGGTAGATGTTTTGTAACAGTCCACCACACAGGCACTCTACTCCTCAGTAAAACCTACTTCGTTCCAAAGGGATTAGGACAATACCAGAAGGACAGGCACACAGCGTAAGACACCAAGACTAGAATGAAATGGTTCCTTGAAAAGATAAACCCTTGCTTCTGAAAACCCTTACTGTTCCACAGACAGTAAAATTAACATCAAACCAACCAACAGAGGTTTCCCTTCCTTCAGCCAGCCTGGAAGGAAGACAACTTCTTCCACATTCTCCTTTCTTATAAAAGAAGCCCTGAACAGTTCCAACAAGCAAGGTGCCATCATATTTGCCTGGACTGAAACATTAATACCATGTCATTGATTCCCATTTGCAAACAGTGTCTGCAAATGTTGGGACGAAGGTCTGAAATCCACTATCCAATAAGTACAAGAGGAATACAAACACTATAGGACACCACAGTACTAAGCCGAAATGTTAAAATATTAATTTGAGGCATCAAGCTGCCCTCAATATACACACACTGGGCTTTATCTAAACATTTAACACCAGATTGCACTTTTGCAAATGTCAAAAATCCCAAATAAGTCATCTTTTATTCCTAAACCTTTGCTTCCTTTAAGTTTAGATACAAGTCCATAGCTACCTGTCATACATGATACGATTTTTAACATGATGTAGAACACAAATTTCTGGGGAACGACGCAATAGTCCCATGTATTGCGGTGCTGATTACCCAAACCTCAGTTATCCAAAGTTCCAGCTAGCTGAAATAAGGTTGTATGCTGCTGTATCTAGCTATCAGGGGAACTTATTTAATGTGATTGACTGGAACACTGATCCTCTGAATTCATGTTCCCTCTGACATTTGGATTATTAAAGCTATAACTGCTTTGAAAAAGAAAAGGCTAAAATGAGCTAAGAGGCAAAGGCTATTCTAATGACATTGTTATTTTAAAAAGAACACCAGGTGCTTACCCAGGCAAGTAGAAGACAGAGTCCCCCACTTCAAATAGTGTACTATGGTGTAGTTGGACACGACGCTCAAAGGCACAGAAGGGTCCGAGACAGAAGAGTATATGAGTTACAGTAATATGATTACATGGTTCATAGTTAAGGAATGTGAAAATCTTGATGGTTCAGTTGCAAGTCTGCTGGTCATTTTGTGTGTGTAATTATTATTGATTTATTTCTTGACGGAATCTCAGAGAAAGCACAGAAAAAAGATTTGAATGAGAAGATCCAGATGTAAATGCAGATTTTAAACTGTTTTCACTTGGCATTAATTATTTTAAATGGTATTTTTAATACTATTTTCTAAGATGCAATATTTTTTTTCTTTTGACTTCAAGTGATCATGTACACTGCTGTAGCAAAATAAAGCAATCAAGTGTGGCATGGGCACTGAAGGCAAAGACTCAATAAAAGAGCAGCATGCTTTTCAATCTGGCCTTTTAAAACATCCACTATCAGAGGGCTTTGGAGGTTTAAGGGATTACATACCATGGCACATCTGTTAGATTATTATGTAAGAAAACTCTCCTGCTGTTTTCTGTGGGTAGAATGTCTGCTGTGGAATATTTTAAAATAGTTTTAAAAACAAAGTCACACAAAACAGGCAATATTTCAGTTGCTTCAAATTGTGTTTTCATGGGAAAAAACGTAACTTATTTTTCCTGGCCTAAAAACAAGTTCTATTTAGTGCTCTGACTTCAGGCTGGTATCTGAATATGGATTAGCAGAATACACATGCTTTTACTGTTCACAACACAGATTATGCAAAAACATCAGGATTTGTAGGTTGGCCTGACTTAGCTGTAATTTATAGAGCCAGGAATCACCAACAGCATGCAAAGAATAGATGAAATATGAAATGATAATTTATGTTACATTTCGGTTATATGCTTAAAAGCATTTTTAAATGACTGCTGATCTTAGGGAGCTTTTCCATATAAAACAAAAGACAAAATAATTTTATGAAAAATACCTCATACTACCCCACTGCTCTCATGCTTCGCTTCAGTAACACAGTTACATCTTGTAAAGTGGTGCAGCACCACTGCTGAGGGCACTGCAGAGCAACAGCCAATCTCCAAATTCACATCATACATGGCTGGAAAGCTGCAGCTTCATTAAAGTTATTATGGGAAGCAGAAGTGAAGCCATCATCCACCACCAGTTGGATACTACAGATTTAAACAACTATTGTAAATTCTGTATTGGACAATTCCGATCAAGTTCTGCAATTCTCATGCCCCTGCTGTGCTCTTTTAGACATCTCACCCTCACAGCAGGGGACCAGCTGATGCAGGGCTGTTTAGGTGGTAAGAGCTACAGTACTGTTACACAAACAAATTACAGAAGCAAACACAGCAAGAGATGAATTGGAAGTTTCTCCCATTCCAGTAATTCCTCTTAGCAGCTGAAATCTACCTTTGCCAGAAATTCCATTACCAACTGCACAAAGCATTTTAGGCTCTGCTTTGCATAGACAGATGAGCAGAAAATAGTTGTCAGTAGATGGAAACTAGAAAGAGGCAGACTGGGACACCACTGTAGATTTGGATCACTAATAAATATGGCCAAAATACAGGGAAACAGATGGCAGATTTTTTTTAATTATTAAATAAACATATGTGTGTATGTATAAAGTTTCTGCCAAATCTGACTTTCACAGGAGAGTAGTATGACCATGAAAATGTGTTCCCTGCCCAAGGATCAACCCTAAATGGGATTTTTTGCTGACATTATCATAGTTTGGAGTAATAGGACTCCACTTCCAAGAACTAGGCCATTACTCTCAAAGGGTGCAGGATAAAGCAAGAACCTCCGGCGCAGGTACAATGTAGATTAGGGCATTTCCTGAGCACACCAAGCTCTCAGCATAGACACACTCATTTGCTTACCACTTCAGAAACATCATCCCACCTACACAGTGGCCCTCAGTTCTTATAATTTTCCTTACTTTCAGTGAGTGGGATCCTAAAGGCAACAAGTTCTCAGACACAGAAGCTCACTTCAAAACTTCCCAGAACTTCTGTCTAGGACTGGTAGTTTCACTGTTTCACTGTTTGCATTCCTGCAAACCAGAGCATCAGGAGCGGAAGGTTTCCACTGACAAAAGAACAGAGCAGCAACACTCATGAAAATTAAACACCTTGCTCTAAATAAGGATGGTTCAATAACAACACTGCAGATCATATTGACCAATACATATCTTGCTAGTAAAGGATAAGCGCCTTTTGTTCACAGGAATTGTAAAAACTTGTCTGGAAACACCGAGTCATATTTTGTCTCTGTGCACCACTGACATTCATACTGAGGCCAGCTGAATTCACATTTAAAAGCTTACACAATAGTTAGAAATCCATTCCCAACTGGTTGTGTACATATACAGACAACTAGTACAGTGAATCTTCCAGGGAGCCTTTCAGTATCAGAAGGGAGCCTACAAGGATGCTGGAGAGGTACCCCTCATTAGGGACTGTAGCGATAGAACAAGGGGTAATGGGTTCAAACTTAAGCAGGGGAAGTTTAGATTGGACATAAGGAAGACGTTCTTTATGGTGAGGGTGGTGAGGCGCTGGAATGGGTTGCCCAAGGAAGTTCTGAATGCTCCATCCCCGGCCGTGTTCAAGGCCAGGTTGGATGGAGTCTTGGGTGACATGGTTTAGTGCGAGGTGTTCCTGCCCATGGCAGGGGGGCTGGAACTAGATGATCTTAAGGTCCTTTCCTACCCTATTCCATGATTCTAAAAGAACAGTCAGTTCAACAATGCAAAAGTTTTCACAAAAAAAAAAAAAAAAAGAAATTCTAGGAAGTAATCCTTTTTTTTTTTGTTTCCCTACAACTATGTACATATGAAAATGTAGGTTCAGAAATCCATAAGGATTTATGACATCTCTTGTGCAAACACTCCTCCCTAGCCTGGCTGTATAACCCATGATGAATCTCATTAATTCAGAAAGAGGAAAAATTCTTGTCACATACTGGAAGTCAGCATTAGGCAAGCAAGTTCAGACTACAAACTGAAGTGATCTATAAGGTTCTAGATCAGCCTTTCTGAATTCAGCTTTTAAAACTATGCTAAACACTTCTCATTTGGTCAGAATCAGTGTACCCTCACTGCATAAAAGTAGCCAAGATTACTTGGCAAAAGCCCATATTTTTGAATCAGGAGTTTCAGAAATGCTCTATTTCCATCTCAGATGTGAAGCATCCACAGTTCTAAGTCTCAAATGCTTCAGCAGCCTCAGAATTATTAGTTTATGCTTCTTTCAAATGTTTATTTAGTCTGAAAATATTTGGAAAAAGGAAGACGTCTTGACTAGTATTCAAAAAACATACTTTTATTGAGCAATCTATTCTTCCCAAATTCTGGATTTAAACATTTTAAGCAAAATTCACACGTACACATGCACACATGCATGTAGATTTGTAAATACATACATATTTTGTCTTATTTACATGCAGTCCCTTCATTTAGACTTTGGGCAGCTTATGCAGACATCTCTTCTAGTGGAAGTGCAAAACAGTTTCAATCCAATGCTTATACACAGGTGGCAGAGAGATGTGAGAGTGGCTCTTCAGGGGCAGAGTCTGCCTGGCACACACAGGGTCATTCTCTGTGCACAGAGGTCTCAGATGAAGAGCTACTTATTCTAATAGACACACCACAACAAACAAACACATGCTCAAAGCCTCCGGCACAGCCAAACCTTGCTGTATCTTTGCTTAGCTCTCAAGAGCCCAACATACTCTCAGTCTTAAACTAAGCATCTATCAGAGCTACCTTTTTGTTCTTCTGTGACAGGGAACTGTCACAGAATACTGAACTGAAATTAACTATTTTTTTATTTTATTTTTAAATTGAAATAAATAGGGACATATATATTCAAATATCCAGGCAACGGAAGAACATGATTTTCTTTCCAGTGACCTGCACACTAAGCACTTCCTGGCTCCAGTAAGCCTTTCATGCGAGGTTTCTAACTATTAAAAACATACTATTGTTTGTGTTGCCTCTGGCCACACTTAGATTCAAACTCACTTCTATTTTACATACATCTCATGTTTCATTTCTGCTACTATGCATCAGCCACGTTCCAAATAAACATGGTGCAATGCCTGTTCTGCTACAGCAGTTCTTCAGCATCTCCATTTTCCCTATTTTCCTCCTCTCTGACTCCCTCCCTGAAGATGTCCTTCAGTTGTCATTTTGATGGACCCCCTTAAGCATACCGTAGTAAAACCATATGGACTACAGGATCTTTCCAAGAGTCTTTGCATAGTTCAGGACTTGCCTGAGGGCATCCATGCTCTTGAGCCACATGCAGCCAGCTTTGTGTCGACTGTCACAAGCTTTGTATCGGACCTTTGGCACCATCACTGCCCGAGGGCCCCAGCTCACAGTATGTCCTCCCAAACACAGGTCCATTGTGTGCAGTCAGTGTTACAGTATTGAAGAAATGTCTGTTATTGGGATATTGGAAGTGACTGGTAAGTTTACAGCACTTAGTTCCTAGTGGCTAGCAGAAAAATAGCTGCAACAGTCTTGGATCTAGTTTATTTCAACCTCTGGATTACACATGAAATTAAACAGGAAAAAGAAGTCAAACCATTTGTTCTCTCCTGCGTACAAGAGAAAAGAGAAAACTGCCCTTCTCAGCCTGGCACAGGACAGACTTTGTCGTTAAACATCCCCTTTCCATTGCCTGCTGCATTAAAAGCTGCCCCTGTTTCAGGCCATAGAGATCCTAGGATCTAGTGCTTCTCTAAATGAGGTCACAAGACAATGCCCCCACACCTTTATGCCAGCTAAGGCACACAAGGTATAGTAATATATAGACAATGTAAATAACCAACTTGCTAATAACCAATCCCAAATCCAAATTCCAAGAAATGAGACACTTAGGTTACGGACACTGCCGGTAAGTACTTGTTGTTTGAAAATAACCTTATACATTACAAATCCCTTGTTCTTTTTATTTGAGGATCACTTATCTCAAGTTTTGCTTTAAAAAAACCCCACAGTTAATAACTTAAAATGGACATAATATTTTAGGAAAGAGACTTCAAGAAACTTCTACATGCTTGCCTAAACAAGTATCTTAACATATCTGAGTGCATGTATCAGCTTTGTGTCTAAAGGGATTATTCAGTGAATGTAAAACAAAACAGCCTCTACACACTCAGGAGACTGACAATAATTACTACCAAAAAAATGCACGTTTTTTCAAGTTAATAAAAAATACAGCTGACACCATGCCAGAGCATTAAAGAAAACTAAAAATGTTAAGTACATTTTAATGACTTTAGCAAAAAAAACCATGATGAATGCAAAGTCTGCTGATGAAAAAAAGTTTCTAACAGTAAAAAAAGCAGCAACATTTCAGCAAACGTATAAACATGCATCCTAAATGCAATCACAACAAATGAGGAAACATATTGTACATAAACATCTGAAAGACAAAAATATGATCCATAAAACATACATTATCAATAGCCATAAACCTAATAAGTGCACCATATCCATCATATTCTGAGACAGGTAAAATACAGACTCTAAAACAGAGGACAGCACATTCCTGCTTACAGTGTAAAATGGCCACTTGCATTAACACATACAGTGTGCTTATGTTGCTCTCTTTTGGTGGATGTGCAGTACTGACACAAATTTCTTTGAAACAATTCCAGCCCTTAAAAAATACTTATTCTATTCTAATTCCAAACCTGATCTTACAAATAACCCTAAGTTTCTGATTTAAAATACTTTTTAAATGCTGATTATACTTTTCATCATTATTTCAGCTAACAAATTGCTAATAATGCAAACTTAGCTGCTTTTATTTTAGCTCCTTCATCAGGCTATGCCACAGGCTACTTCACTAAAGCAATCAATATATCTACATGCACAAAAAATATTAATAGAACTATAAATGTTGAAAGAATAATTTGGGGAAACAACATTAACATAAGTTGTTTTGTTTCATTCATGTGGCAAAGGCAGCTGTACTTTACTACTTTTGATGTCAAGGTAAGAAAATCAAAGACGAGCAAAGAGTAAAGTATTCACTGAAAATTTCAGTGTGGATACAGTTATTTGTGTGTAGCGGCAGAATAAACAGGATATGACAATTAAACAAACTGATCCATTCACTTCATGCTCTGGCTTATTGGGAGAGCCTCATCACTGCTCATACAGAATACACCTAGCATGGCATCTAGTGCAGACTTTCCCACTTGGTATACTCTCGCCCTCAGTGGACCTTCCTACCCTTAAACATCACCTGGTTTGAATTCTTCCTTACCTGACACCTTCTCACCAGTGGCATCTCTACATTCTTATTTTCCTCAGCTATTGTCCTACTTCATCTCCCCTTTGTTAGACTGCTTGCACGTGCATCTGTTGTGCCATAAAAACATTTAATAATAATCAGTGTCCTTTCCACCTGGGCTGCATAGAACTGCAGTAGTAACGTTTATAACCAGTTCCATGTGGTAGTTATACAGGGCCAAGTAACCTTCAGGATATTTCTTATTCAGGGCAAATAATCTAAATTAAAGAGACTAATCCTTAGGGTACACATGGGTTTACAGGTACTAAGGGAGGGAAAATACTTTTCTCTTTTTTGTGTGTCTGAATAAGTCTAATCAACAAAGGAAAATCTCCTTAAAATAAGCACCTAAAATAAAGCATTCAAACCTACATGTGTAAAAATAGATGAGAATTATTCCTCATTAACATAGAAGAATGCTTAATATTCTCTAGGATTTCACTGGCACAAAATGAAATGCTCATTACCTTTAAATCCTCTCTTTTACTGAGATGTATTAATACATCTTTGGCATATAATTTTAGCCACCACAGTTTGAAAGCTTTGTCCTTCTTTTTCTGTGAACAACAAACAAACGCACACATAGATTTTGCATAGGCATAAAAAACGTAACTACTGGAGAACTTACTTAGAAAAATGCAACTGTTTAAGATCTCTCAAAAAACAGTTAATCTGCATGATCCAGATGTACCCATCTAATCTGTAAATCAATGGGAATCACACCAGGAAGTTGAGAGTTAAAACAGATGAGAGTTTCTGAACACCATTAAAACTTCCCTAAGAATCTGTGATGGAACTTGAATAGCTCAATTGTTCCAGCCATACACAGAACAGAGTATTACCAGAAGAATTGTTGTGACCATTCCATTTAATTAGTATTCCCACTACAGCTGCTGCCCCTGGTGTAACTAGAAGAAGATATACTTAATGCAGCTATCCTGATGAGTGAAATTTTAAACTAATTATTACAGATAAATAGTGAAGAGAGAGATTAATGGAGCCACACTTCAGTCAAATGATTCTGCCAGAGTCATGAAAGGTAAGAACATAAGCTGAATTAAATTCATAAACAGCACCACACCTCTGGAGCAGAAATTTGGCTGTTTTAACTGACTGCCCTAACGTGTATCTTTGCAATTTACAAACAATCAAAACAATAGTGTATTTCATGGGAAAGAATAACAGATATGCTGTAATAATGGAAACTGATATCAAGAGCACCAGAATGAAAAATCTGGTAATAGGAAAAATTGAGCTTATAACATCCTAGAACAGAAGACAAAAAGATGGTTACTAGTAATGTAAAGAAATTGCCACAGTGCAAAGGCAATTTAAAATCTTCTTTATTTAATATTTAATAAAACAATAATGCTTTTAATATTTAATAATATTTATAATATATAAATTTATATAATTATTTTAAAATAACTATTGCTTATTTCAAGTATTATCTGCATTAAATAAAAATGACAGAATCAATTACTGATAATTCAAGTTTGAACCAGATATCAAACAAGCACAACTAACATGACACTTAAAATCGGCCTCAAATCAATAAAAAAAGTTACAGAAATACCCTGAGAAATGGTCTGCTGCAGCTCTTCTCAGCCCCCTCCTCCTGCAAATGGTTTCAGAACTCTGTCCTGGAGCATCAGTCTGCTCACATGGATGCAGCTGTAGGACCACAGCTTGGACAGCAAACTGTAGAGAGGAAATATTCTACTCAACCCTAGTATCAGACCACTGTTACTTCAAAAGTACTTCAGGGCAAAAAACAAGCAGGAGATACCTGGGATCAGCACAAGGACGAACCTTCTGGGTCACAGCTGAAGTGTTTGGTGTCTACACTCACTGCTCATACGCTTTCACAGGGTACCCTTGCAGTTTATAATACAGCCACAATTCTTTGTTTCTCACTCAAATACTGCCTGCCAACACCTCGACAGGGTTGTGCAATCACTTTGAGTCAGTCAGAACAGAGACAGTGCTGCTCTAAAGGAAAAGTATACGAATCCCCCTAAACTAATTGCAGAACAAACATTTTCAGCTTTCAGCTACCCTAAGATACAGACTTGTCACTTGTAAGACAAACTATAACACAAGCAAGCATGTTTTAAAACTGCATTGCAATGTATAAATGTTCAATCTTTCTAACACTTCACACAAGTTTAGATGTAATGCTTGCTAACACAGGAAGAGTCACAGTGATGTCTATGCGTCCTACCACAGTTTGTAGAATCACCTGTTCCACAGAATACCACTCACTGCATCATCTTTCTGGAAACAAGCCCTGACAAACTGCAAGGCAATTTTCTACCCAACGCTAGTAATTGTCTCTTGATCCCCTTGGAAGGACCACCCTGCTGCAGAGCTCAGCCTCCCACCCCTCTTCCACTTCTGTCGCCCTGCAAGCCAGCTCTAGAGAGCATGAGCGAAGTTGCTGCAGCCTGGAGACCAAGGAGAAGGGAAGATTAAGGCTCCATTCACCTTTCCAGGTTGGAGCTCTCCGTAGCTAGCAGGATGCAGTCTGTTACATCCATGTCGCTTCACAGTTCAGGCCAGTTCATACGCTGTTGCTGATCTGAACCACGTCTTAATTGAAACAATTTCAGTTCAGTTGAGCCCACACATGAACAGAAAGCAGAAATTTGCCAGTTACAGTCCCACAACACAGCTGACATATCTGAGAGCAACTTTCCACCACTGAGGTTTCAAGGGTCACACGTATTATTTAGCCTTTTAATTTACAGCTTACAGAATAAGTGCAAGGTTAAATCCCAAATCCCAATAACCCATAGTAAGTGGGGAAAAAATGTCCTGAAATACCAGGCTTTAAAAATTCAATTAAAAATATAAATAAATAAATAGCCAATCACTATTTTCGCAATTATTTTAACTTTGATCTCTAAAATCTGCAAGTTTACTTATATCCTATTGCGACAGAAATCAAATAATTTTTACAGTTGATAAACACTCAAGTTTACTAGTTAAATCCTTTCTGGATTTCTTTTTCGTCTTTCAATTTTAAGACAGAAAAAGTTTAAGCTTTTAATAGCAAAATGGAGCAGCATAATATAATTCTTTTGCTTGATGTTCTTAATTGCAATTATGGGTTTAAACTAGAGAGCTCCTTTGGGGGGGACTTGAGAAGAGTTTGGGTTTTTCTTCCTTAACTAGGGCAGTAATTAGAAAATACTTGCTTTTCCATACATCTGATAATCTGTCTTTCTCTCTTCCAAACAACCTCAATTTTCCATATTCCTAAGATTACATGAATTAGGTTTACAAGTTAATCCCCAAATTATCTGCGACATTAGTTCATACAAGTTACACACTGGTGACATTTTAGACTCCTGAGTAACACTAATATTTTATGTTGCATTATAAGAAGTACTAAAAATGTAATTTTCACATGATGCCACACAGCTCAAAATACATAGGAAAAGTAAACTGCTTTTAAAAATTAGTAAACCTAAGGACATTACCTTTGATTTGTATTTTTGTATGTGACCATTTGTCATGGGTTCAGCAGTAGCAGTCATTTTTTTCTCCTTCTTAGTGGCTGGTGCAGCACTGTGTTTCTAACTTTC
>WYDI02012075.1:0-30427 GCA_009867235.2 Psittacus erithacus
CATGTGCAAAAATGCAGCCAGGAAAGGAAAAAAAAAAAAAAAAAAAAAAGGAGGGAGGGAGGGAGGGAGCTTGCTGGGTTTTAGAAAACGAAGACAGTTTCTATTAAAAAGCAATCAAAGAAAAAACACAGAGCAGCGCATTACTTCACTACTGCCACATTCCTAGAAATTTTTACATTTTCTTAGCCTTTCAACCATCTGAAAAAGCACATTAATTACAAATACACCTACATGTTCCTTGAACAACCTTTCCTGCATTTTGTTCTTGTTAAGAAAATAGTGCCGGGCCCAGTCACCTGACGTCAAGGACTTGAAGGCTTTTTCTAAGTGCTCATCTTTCTTAAAACGTTCAATCACCTCTTTTAGTTCTTCTTGCCTTCCTTTAATAGGTCGAAATCTGAAATAAAGAATAAAGCTATTCCAGTCCACTGACATTCATTTTCAATTCCTCCTCACAGTTACTTGCAACATAGAGCTCTTTTGCCAGTCATAAAAATACTTAACTCCTAAGCATAAAGAAATTGACCATTACATACTGAAATCACAGGCCCTCATTTCCTGAAGCAATGGGAGAGGCAAGGCAAAGCTAAGCATACAACTTGGGATGTTAAAACCCTCCATTCTGCTGAGAAGCACAATTTATTTATAAAACAAATACCTGGTAAGATTAACCTGCACAGAATAATATTTCACTGCTTTCAAGACTATTATATGGAATAAAGCAGCTAAAGAACTAGTACAATGTAAGTGTTACTGTCCTGCCTAGTAAATTTACAATCATTAAAAATACATATGCAAAAATAATCAGTAAACAAACTGTGTGTTTTAAGTTTCCTAGTTAACAGTGATATCAAAGGATCTACGCACAGTTCTGGCTTTTGCAGCTGGGTTGGGTGTATGTGATTTTTAAACTTAAGCCTCCTACAACCTCACATGCTACGATATATTTTTTTTCTTTAAATAAGCGACAGTTAGACAGCTCAACCGGAATATTAAAAAAAAAAAAAAAATAATGGAATTATCTTGAAGAGTAATTTCATATCAACTTTTGCCCAACCCAAAGCCTTGTTATATTGACAAATCCACTCTATGGGTTTATGTGGAATGCAAATGTAACATCTGCATTCATACAGAACACCTCTTAATGACTACACAAGTACTGATACATAATAACATACAGGATAGATACTACATCTGTAGAACACTGAAATTCCACAAGTCAGTGCTATCGTAAGATTTTTCCCCCTAAATATTTGCTACAGGAAACAGGTAGCTGAAAAGCATGGGTAAATATGAAAATAAACTCCTGCACGTTAACAAAGAATTCTGCCTTCTTGCTAAAGCTTGAGATACAAGAAAAAATATCCTTCACATCTTCAACAAGAAAAAACTCATCAGGGAAAAAAACCTATATGGCTGCAAGATGCAGGATCTCTATTTCTGAGCTGAAAAACCATCAAGAGAAAGCAGAACTTAATTGGAAATTATGTCAAAGCTCTAAAAATTGTCTTTGCTGAGCACACACCCATATATACTCCGCTCTGGCATGAAGGTAAGTTGTGTGTACTTTTGAGTCTATGACACAACCCCAGGGGACTCTTCAAAAAGATAAAAATTTTCTAGGGTCATGAGAAAAAGTTTTCTGCCGCTCCGCTAACAACTCAAATCTTTTGCTTACACAGCATATGACAAAAGCGTTACAGAAGCTACCAGCTTTTGATTAAATCTGTAAGACTGAGTCCCATTACTTTTTGCGTTAAGTATGTCATGATGCTGATTTTATTTCCTGTTACTTACCAAATGAAGTCTGTATTTGATGACCAAAGTACACAAGGGGAAATAAATTCTTTAAGTTAGTGGAGGGAAGCCTCATCAACTCCCTCACCAACACCTTGTATTTCAAATTACCATTCACTTGGCTTATCCTCATCTCAGAATGCTGACTGCTGCAAGCAACTTATTTTCAGATGACCAAGTAAGAATCTGCTGCTTCTATGCCACTTATATGAAGGAAACAACATAGCTTAAGTGCTGCACGTCCTAATTCTATTTCACCTTCTAAAACAGTAGAGTTTAATCAGAAATAACTAATAATGATAATTCAATTTCCTTCATTAGAAGTAAAATGTGGTATTTATGCTCCTGATACAATAAACACTTGCTCATAGCAGTTTCACTTCCAGCAGCAGTGTACTTTATCAGTGTTCCATGCTACTGCCTTTACACATCCCTGCATTCTCCACCTGAAAAACTTCCTTGTAATATGACTAAGCAATCTTTTTGAATATAGCAAAAATCATCAGCACAAACCTGTAAACTTTCAAAGAAGATACAGTAGTAATTCAGGGTGGGGTAACATCTAACAATATAGCAAGAGCCAGTCAAGAAAGACATCCACATAGCATCGTAGTTACCTACTGTGCAACTAAGTTTCAAATCAAGTTCTTTAGGAAAGAGTATACTTATGCCAATTCCCAACAGCCAGCTGCCTCAACAAGTTGCTGAGACCTCATCATGGCAGAAAACTCCCTTCAGACTACAGATGACATGATCATACTGGTTTTGTTCTCTAGCACAGCCCTCGACTTCCTAGTCAAATACAAAATTATGACCTCCCAATTCTCCCCAAACCAGAAAGACTTCTCCCAGATTTGACAGTCATACTCAGAGAGCTTCCTCAGACATTAAAAGAATTTAAAACAATATAGCCTGAATTGAACCTGACTAGTTTCAGAGTAAGATCTGATCTCAGTTTCAATCAGAAACAGTTTTCCCAACAGGGACCCAACTGTACTTACATCATGAGAAGTACAAAGTACACAAATATGTACAAACAAGACGGGTCAACATTCTGTTTGCACCTTTATCTGCAAACATCAAAGGACAAAACCCCACAGGATTTACAGCTAGAATTTTGTCTTCAATTACATCTGTGCTGCTTGCTTGGTTAAATGAATGGTTGCTCTTTCCCTTACATTTTATGTGTTGAAATGCACTACTCATTTTAGCTAAGTGACCTCCAGGAAAAAAGGTAAGAAATCCATCACATCCAAAATGGCATTAGCACCTGAGACAAGCAATATATGTGTTGACAGACATAATCATTCTTGTTCATCATCAAGAAACTTGGTCTAGGCTACCTAAAGAAAGCAATATCCCAACTCAACCACCATCAAAACAAAGAAAGTAAAAAATAAAAAGCAGAGCAGATGCTAAGTTTAAACAGCCGCTCTCAAGACCTACAGAAAGAGTCAACACCCTATATTTTCTACCAATTAGAATCCCATCTTACAGACTCGAAGCGATGCTCATGTTTCAGGTCTTTCACAACATACCACTCTCAAGAGGCTGACTAGCTACCTTTGGTGGCTCAGAACCTGGCCCCAACCCTTTAAAAGTCACATACGTTCATAGATCACATTCAGCTGGTGTTTCTATGGCCGCTTGTCTCAGGCATTCCACACTGGTGGTGGAATTCCTTTAAATACCTAGCAGAAACTCATGTAACATCATTCCTGAGAAACAGAATAGTTAGTTTATGGTCAGGTCTTGAAAAGGCCAAAAAGAAGGGTGGAAACAGAAAAGGGGTGAAGACGATAAAAACCCCAAAACATCAAGAAGTCAGATGAATGCCACATTTAAAACTTGAAATAAGAACTGGTTGGGGGGGGAGGGGTGTCTGGGGCGTGATTTTTTTCTTCTTTTTTTTCCCTTTTCCTCCAAAGAACATGATGCCTGGCACTCAAGGGCTCAAGAATTAGTACCAAGGACCTCCTGCAGCAGCACCTCTACCAAAACACTGTTGACATTTTTTACATGGCAACAAGACAGAGCTAATGAGAACAGATAAACAGGAATCTAAACAAGCAAGAAGCGTCCACAAGTGAATGGAAAGATGCCAGGAACCAACTTCCTGAAGCACTGCATTTCAAGGATTCCCAAATTCAGGAAACAGAATGACACTTTGCACAGTAAGCCTGAGTTAGCGAGCTGTTCACAGCTCAACAGCACATATAAACTGCATTGAGAGCATACAAAGCTTACAAGCTAACCCAGAACACTATAATCCAGACTCCGCATGAAAGCTTCAGTACTTTCACAGGTGTATCCCCCCTATATACTTTTAAGAGGTACCTCCTGATTTGAGGTACTGAAGAAGCCAATATGCCACGAAAGCCTAGAAGTAGTGCTCCTTGAGAACTTGAGTGTCTGTTGATAGATACTTCAACTTCTCCCAGGAGTATCATGAAATAGCAGTTTATTCATTAGTCTTTCCCAGCACTAGCTACCAAAAAGCCAACTGGTTTTGAGAAATACTACTATTTTGGTGTTACAGGGCTTCCTCATTTACACACATGAAAAAATACAAAAAAAAAAAAAAAAAAATCTACGTATCTGCTGGAAAAGTCTACAGAACTGGTTTTGAGCACCACCTTGAAGACAGCCTGAGAATATCCCACAGCTAAATTTATACATACGAACTAGGCAAAAGAAGCTGGCTTTTAAGTATCATTAAAATATGAGGCTAGTTCTAAAAGAGAAATAGAGAGATAGAAAGAACACAAGAAAACCAACAAAACAAACCAGCCAACCCAGTCTTTAAACAGAGTCAATTAAAATCAGAACTGTTTATCCAGACTTCTGGTTTGCACCTATGAACAAATTCTTCGTTAGAATCCCTCACGGAAGCCAAATCAGGCACTCCGATGTTTGAATCTGCTCACAGGCACAGACTCATTGAGCCATCCTACAAACAGCTTCAGGGATCAGGTCTCACAGAACATGGAATCTGCCGCACAACAGTCTGTTTTTAAAAGAAAGCTAAGAATGAAAAACTTCACCATCACAGTATCTTTAAAGAAATAATAATACACCTTCTCCCTGACAAGCTGCACAACAGAAACTTTTCACACTTCCCTAGGTAATATTTATTTTTCCCTAGTGAACAAGATCCAAAAAAGCAACTGCTATTTCAATTTCAAAATCAGTGAGATGATGATCTTATCCCAGTTAAGGGCAAACTGAGGTGTTCTGAATAACAAAGACGCAGGAAAACGGCTTGGGGAAGCAAAGCTCTCTCTCTCTCTCAAGTTTCTCTTACCTCGGGAATACTTAAAGACTCTTGAAACTCCAAGGTATAAAGCCAAAGGTCAGTGAGATGCTTGCCTATAAAGGAAGTTAAAGGAGAGTTTCTGGTAAGTTCAGAAGCACAGTACCTTGCTCAGTCACTGAGAGCAGTGAGTTTGAACAAAAAGGACAAACTGATCCTGAAAGAGCTCTACTATGGAACTCCACACACTGTATTGGTGGGTGATAAAAAAGCTATACTTCTAAACCTAGTTTTCAACTCCTGACTAGGGAACATCAAGAAGAATGAATTTATCATAACATAGCATCCCATTAGTCTCTTAGCAGGCACTTTGTCTGGATGATATTTTTATTAAGGGGCTATGGAAAGACAGCAAGTTACTGTTCATCTAATACCAGAGATTCGGCAGAAAAGCTAAAACTGCAAGGCTATTCAGCATCCAAGACAGCAAAACAACAGTTAAAACCCATCCAAATTATAGTAAGTGGGAACCATTTATTTAGTTAACATACATTTTGGCTTCCCCTCCCCCCCCGCCCACCCAACCCTACAGTAGTAGTATGAGTATCTTAATTAAAAGCTTGTTAGATAAAAATCAACTTGTTCTGTGATCAATATCGAGTGTCGGGATCTGTAAAAACTCCACATTCTCTAAAGGCCAGAGTTCAAACCAGCATTTTTAATGACAAGAATAATCCACGTTACTTAAATTTCTTGAAGTGAAATTACAGACGCATGGTCAAAACTCCAATACTGCCAAGAAGAGAAGAAAATTCTACCAACCACGTAATTTCACTCTCCTTAATATGGTTAGCAAATAAATGCTGTCTTTACATAAATATGGGGGACACAAAAAAACCCCACACACTCCAACCCTGTTTTGACACTCCACATGGTAAATTTAATTTAGCAGTTACCATGACTACTGGATGCAAGTGACTCCATCTTTTGGAGATATATGTAAGTTAAAGGTGCAACTAGAAAAAATGTCTAAGAGTAAGGTGGTGGGTGTTGGTTTGGAGGGGGTGGTACTGGTTGTGATATTTTTGTTTATTTTTAAATCCAAAACATTCAGCAGCAGTGAAACAGTTACAATATATAACCACTGTGTGTGATTATACACAGTGAAGGAAGACAAACAGGAGCAAGAAGGATGTTGCTGAATTAAGTTATCAGCAAAAATAAAAAACAGGAAAAAAAGAAAAACAGATTTTAGACATAAGTCAAACAAAGTGATTTTGTAACGTACACAGATACATTCTTCAGACCTCAGTAACAGCTTAATTTTGAAATAGGGTGTCACTACTGTGTACTTCTAATCTAGTATCTCCTCAGCACAATGTCACTTAAATTGAACCATAGTCATGTAACCTTACTTAGCAGACGCCACTTAACTCGTTCTACCTCCAAACCCTGCAAGATAAATATTGAGCCCTTTTATTACTGTATTGAAATGAGCTAAGAGGCGCAGAAAAGTTTCAGCACAGACCCACAAATGCAAGTGATACAGAACTGCTTTGCCTTTTTTATCCTTATTGTTCAATGATGACTCTAAGGGACAAAGAGTGATGTACATGTCAAGCTCTGAACAACTGTTTACACCAAAGCCAGCATTGCTCTTGGTGCAGTGTTTGAGAGTAAGCAGCTTCCCATACATCATCCTCAAACACCTCATATTTGGTCCTTTTGTCTCAGGTTATCAGACAAAAACACCTACACAAACACACCAAACTTAAATCCTAAAGCAGACTACAAAGCATTTGACATCCTACATCATTTTGAAAGACACTGGAACTGCTCTCAGTATTTCCTAGAATGATGCTGGTGCTTTAGGGAACCAGGAAAGGATACTGACTGGTAATTGCACCTCTATGATCATGACTCTAGTTTGTTTTAAATACTAACGCATTTGTATGCAAGACAGTAAAGAATGGATTAGCCATGAAGGCATGCAACTTCAAGATTCAGCACTCAGCCTAGGGAAAAGCATCTGAGAATAAATGTACAATAAGCAAGAATGCACTTTGCTTTTACAAGTGTCGGTTTTAATCTTTCGTGTCAGACAATCTCCAATCCAGAAAATAATAGCTTGCAAAATCAGTTTTGTTTTACAAAAAAGAAAGGCATGCAAGACTAAGTAAATCTTAGAGCCAGTATAGTCTGCCACACACACAAAAATACCACAAACAAAGCCCTTCAAACAAGCAAAACCCAAACAAGCAAACAAGTAAGAAACCCGAATAAGTGTGATATAACAGGATTTGTACAAGGAACAAAACCTTTAGAACAGCTGCACTTGACAAGATTATACTTTACTAATATATGAAGTTTTGTATTAACTGCTAACCTGCAATTTTGTCGAGATGAGAGCTACCAATTTGATGAAAGAATGACCACAGTGACACTATAAAGAGAGCCAGAGTTTTGAAAACAACCCACTTTCTCTTCAAAATCCAAAAGGATAAGTTACTTTTAGGTAAAGCCACTGAAGACATTTCCAGAGCTACATGCTATACTGTCTATCATATCCCTGGGTGACAAGGAAGTTATTTCAGAGGAACAACAGACAAACTTATTGGGAGATCTCATTGTAACCTTTTGAGAACTACTTTTCAGGTGGTTCAGATATTACTGATTTGATAGTTTACACAGCTAATAGTCCAACTCTCAAGATGAAGGCATTTAAGAATTATGGACCATGGCAAAAAATAACGATCATATTCTTGTCACCACTCTACCATAAGATCTCTTATTCAGTATAAAGACAAGGGAAAATAAAGACACTCCAACAATAATCTATATATTTTACTCAAAATTTAGAATCCCCTCCCCCCGCCCCATCAATATACTCTGGCGAAAACAAGAAGCCTTTACAAACTCTTCAACTAAAGGACTGAATGAAGTACAGAAAGTCCTTATACAGGAGATCGTATTTTTGTATTATTAAGTAACTTGGCATCTAGTGGTAAGGTCAAGTGCAATGTCAGTAAGTGGTCGTCAACTTACCCTGGGCTGCTAGTTGCAAAAATACAAACAGCAAAGCAGAATAGTGGCAGTCAGACAGTCCACAGTACATCTTCAAACAAATCACAACAAGGGAACAGGAAATATTTGCTTGCCATCATAAATGGCTGTTTTATTTTAAGCACACCTCAATACACAAACTATGTAACTAACATGACTTTATCACACTGTAGAAGATGCCTTAACATAAATTTCTACTACAATCATGTATTTGATAATAGCTCTGATATTTTGAAAACAGTCTAGTCTTCTCATATTTGCTTTTCCCCCCAACTTCCCTCAAAGCCATGCAAGAACAATACATATCAAGAGCTCTAGAAAGACTACAGCTTACTAGATGGAAGGAAAATGATCTACACATCACAGCTACAGTAACAAGCAGATGTCATCAATGTACCAAAAAGATGAGTAAGAACTATGCCGATGCCTTTACTTTTATTCATGGCAATAACAGAAACTCTCTCAATACGACATTATGAAAGAGGCAAGAAGATGTGTTTCTAGGAGAAGTTATAAGCCTCACCTAAGCATTTCCCATAGCACTCCAAGATTATTAACTATTGTCCCTGAAGACTGCCTGTAACTGTTCTCCAAGTCTGAAAAAGGAAGAAATACACGATGACAGCCTTTGCCTAGTCTTTTGCTTCAAATTAGTAATTAAAGAAGTATTTTAGGTATCAAAAACGTATTCACAGAAAACATTTCTAAACAAAGCTTCTCCAGCTACTAAACAATGAATACATCATTTTCTTAGCAAAAAGAATTAAGAATTCACTACACCTGCGCATAACCTGTAGACTACCTCTCATGCAACAAAACAAAAGTCTTTTGAGTGTATATATTTAGTTCAATTAACAGCTGGAAATACAAAGACACTCTGAACTGAACTGTAAGACTTATCTACCTAGACCCTGTTGGGCACAATGTGCTGTTGTAACCAACAGCACAGAGTGAACAGAAAGAACTCCAGTATTCCTCTTACAGATGGATGCAGTGCACTCCAGTGAAAAAGACAAATTTCTTTGTAGTAAGTCTTCACAGTTATTAGGACCACACTGCTGCAATTTCATGTGCAACTTATGCTGTCACGTAATACCAGCAACCATTTAAGTTAAGTGACAACGTATTAATCTAGTAGCCATTTCTGAATCAATCAGCTCGTTACATACATATAAAAATCTACTTAACTGATACTCTGGTTATCTGACCACACTGCACAGGTAAGCTGCTGTTCTTTAAAAATAGCCACTGCAACAGTCTGAAGAACTGAGCAGCCTGTTTTCCATTATGTGCTGCCTGGAAACTCTTAGTTCTTTTTATTGTACAATAATAAGCACATGATTCCTGTCCTTAGGAACTTATCATTTCTATATGACTTCCCCATTAAGCTAGTAATGCAGATCCTGTATGTAAACAAAAACTTAACAGAGATCTCTAGAATATACTTATAACCTGTGGTATGCCTGTAAAACAGAAATGCAGCATCTAACCCCTAAAACTGCACAAACTTTAGACCAGAAGTACTCAGAGAGGTGCATAACAGTGCAAAAACTGTGTGCAATTCTGGTAAGCAAGTTCCCAGTGTGCAAATTAATTCATCTTATACAGACATTTCTGAGTAGCAAGAACTTCAGCAAAAACTGAGCACTTTATGTTCAGAACAGTATCTTTCTTGTGATATCATAAGGGTAAGGGAGGAGCGGGAAATGCACCCAGGCAGATGAAATTAACAGAAAACTTCCCAAACACTAATTTCCGTCTTTGAAAAAATTAAAATGACTAATAGTTTAAAACTTACAATTAGTTAACTGTTAAAGCTAGGAAACAGTGTCTATTAACAACCTATTCTACAGCATAGATACACAAGGGCGGCTAACAAAGACCTATGATAGTGTTACAAATGAACACACAGCTCCAAGATCCAGTCTCACACACAACACAATTTTAAAGGTAGAAGCTACTCACAAATTGCCATTTTTTCAGACCATCAGAAACATGCAAGAAATTCCACAGTTTTGCTCTGATTACAAAGATGATAAATTCTTTTCTAGAAAAATAAAGACAAGTTACCTAGTATTCATTTTGTGTGTCTGAAAACCTAAATAGGGATCAAGAACCAAACTAGTTGCTAGGTCATCGTTTTCACACAGTTCCTTGGCAGACATTCCAGAGGAAGGCACATAACGACTCTGACCCTCAAATCCTGAAGCACCGCTACCTGCAAATATAAGAACGTAAATTAGGTATCATTTAAAGAAAGTTATAAAGCCAAACTACGCTCAGGAACAGACAGCTACAGGTTTGAGATTAAAAAACCTATATAGAACAATTAAGGAAGACGATAAAATATCTGCAGATAGAAGCACAGTTAATTTTTCACTCTTGCTTTTGTTCATTTATGTAGCAGCCAATGGAGAAAGTACTTAAGAATATATTTTATAGGTGCCTTTAATTGCTTTTGTTCTCTCTTCTCCTCCCCAACTACAAGCATCTTTCCAGAGTACACAGTTCAGTCACGCCTGCCTCTAAAATTTCTGACATATAGATGCGATCAAGTCATGAAAATTTCAAAAATTATTTCCCCAAAAACTGAACAAAGGACTTACTCTGAATTTGTAATCAGTCCTTCATCCCAGATGAATAGCAAAAAATAAAAATCTATGTTCATTAAAATCCTTTCATAATGACTGATATATGTGACTTCATTCAAAACAGGGCTTACTTCCACATGTGCATTCCTTAAAAGATAGGTTAGTAACTCAAGTTATCACAGAACCCCAGAATGTTTTGAGTTGGAAGGGATCTTAAAGATCATCCAGTTCCACCCCTCCAGCCATAGGCAGGGCCACCTTCCACTAGACCACACTGCTCCAAGCCCCATCCAATCTGGCCTTGAACACTGCCAGGGATAGGGCAGTCACAGCTTCTCTGCACAACCTCCAATCACACTTGTTCTTAGTGCCAATCATATGTTTTATACTTACACCAGTTCAAAACTGATGTACATCTACTTATTCTCACTTAAATTTTAAACTGAAGAGAACTGTATTTCTGAAGCAAGTTAACACACCCAGCAGATACAAACATAATACTTCTGATGACAGCTACATGCTGAATGCAGACCTTCATGAATTAAGACAAGACAGAAGCTTGACTTGCAAATTGGCAGATGAATCACATACATCACAAAGCTGCAAAAATATGCACATACATCTGCCTGATCTTCTCTCAACTCCATTTTTGCCCGTCTTGGGATTCTCCTTTCCTGCGTGCTGCAATTTGGTCTGATTCTGTGCATGGTCATTAGACGACCTGTTTCCACTTCTCCTGCCATTCACCACCATGTTCTTGGATTCTCCCAGCCACTTCATTCCCACAGACAATCTGACTCAGTTGCATTTAGTCACTTTTCAAAAGGCTCAGAGAAGTGGATGAATAATTTCAGTTCCAATTCCTACTGGAAGCAAAACAAACATGATTAGAACTTACTGGGAAATTGTTTCCAAAACACAGATTAAATATATACACATATATATATGTATGCAAAAAGAAATGCGGGATTAGGAGGGGGGAAGGGAGATGGTGATCTGCATTGGCATTAGGAAGAAAGAAAAGCAGTTCAATAGCACTAGTACAGTTAACTGTTGCAAATGCAGATATCCACAGGTGAAGTACTGTCCTACAACTTACAACCACATCTGGAAGCAAAGACAAAATTCTAAAGCTGATAAATGGCTAATGACAACTCAATTGTATGAGCTGGACTATACGCACATATATCATACAGGCACACATACACATGGATAAATATACACTCATCTATGTGGCACCAAAAAAAATAGTATTTTCAAATAAACACCCAATTATATTTCCTAATAAATGTGTAACCTGTTTGGAAATCTGCCGCAGAGAATGACACTATACAAAAATCTTTCAAGAACTAAAGACAAACACGGTTAAAAAGATCCCCAAACACACACAAGGTTTAAACATCTACTTTACTGGACTAACAAGCTTTAACACAGCTCTGTAACAGAGCTGGAACCAAACAGATTGACTACCACAATGCAGCTGCTCTGCATACTGACAAAATTCTTTAGGAATTTACCAAATACAGCCTTCAAAAAACAAACCAGAGACTTAAAATTTGCCAGGGAAAACCTGTTCACTGCACTTAGCCATACACAGAACCAGGTATTTTTACATAGTACCTCAAAAAAAATCCCATGAAAGTCTCACACCTAAACATGTACAACACTAGGCTCTTTTTAATCCATAGAGCTTAACATCCATCCAAAAAGTAAAATCAAAATCAAACCCGAACACCCCCACAAAAGACCCACCAAAACAACAACCAACCAAAGCACCAAAGTTTTCCTGTTAAGTATTCCACCTGAACTTCTTTCAGAAAACAGCTACACTGTGAAGATCTGCCACTATCACATAAACACTTGATGACAAACTCACTCTTAAGCTTCCCTCTTTTTCCTTCTCAATCAATACATTTCACAGCTCTATACACTCTAATTAAAACCTGTTTCCCATTTTGTAACAGCTGTAAAAGAGCAGAAACTGTATTAAAGACTTCCACTGAATTCAGTCTTGGCCTCTTTGCAAATCAGAACTGAGCTATATTCTGTGGTGTGCTACTGTTCAAGAGCAGGACAGGTAAATGAAGCTTACCATGAAGACCAATTGTACATGTATGCAACAATTTGAAAGAAAAAAATAAATAAATACAGTGGTGTTTCTGACAATTAACAGGTACACTTTCAGCTCAAAAAAGGTGTACTCTGCACAAAGGAAGTGATCTTTCAGAAGCCCAATTTGGGAAGAGTGAGCACAACCTTTACTAACAAACACACTAATGACAAGGAAAGTACAACAGCAGTGTGGCCACAGAAGAATACTCAACCATACTAATCACAGGGACATGTTTCCTGTAAACATCCTTGCTTTTGCTGCAAAATATAATGATAGAAACAATACCAGAAGTCCTCCATAAACAAAATCAAGCGGCATTTAGCACACACTAGCAAACATTTTTGGGGAAAATCATTATTTATTTGCGCCTGGCAGCCTAATGAGCAAGAAAACTTTTGTCTCCATCTACTGCTGCCTTTTATTGTCTAGTACCAGCCAAATGACAAACTTGAAAACTGCAAGTGTGCTTCTCCAGCCTCTATTTCTTCTCCCAATACAAAACACTGCTTTCAAGAGATGGCACCAAAAGCCAGAACCACACAACAGGATTCCTTTCCCAGTGAGTATCATAGCTCCTAATGCCAATAGATAACCCAGGAGAGCAAGAGATGCACCACTCATCACGACCATGTGAGCTTTACTACATCTTCAGATGTAGAAAGTATTGGGAGCAAATCACATCAGACTTATGCACACAAGTCCTTTAGGAATGAAAGGAGAAAAGGAAGAGATAAACTTCCATCTTCCTATTCATGGGGCAGAGAGGAGAGAAGAAAAGGAACATTCTTATACCTCCACATACTTCATACTTGCTAGGGGCTCTGCCATCAAATAATATAAGACCATACATGGACCATTTATGACTTCAGCTTTATACTATTAAGTTTACTTGCACAATCACAGCTTGCAAGTGACTTCCTATTTCAATGTAAATGTCCACACTGTTCTTTTAACCCTTTATTAATCATACCATTAATCTTTATAAATATACTGCGTTTTATAATTCCATTATGGTAGTTTAATGCACATTTCCTTAAATGTAAAACTATAGCTCAATCACATTCAGCACTTCTCATAGAGGAATTTAGCATTTCATTGCAAGGGTGCTCTGAAACGTAAACCCTCAAGTTTCATTTACCTGGCTCTAAATTTATTAAACCTATTAACACACTTTCTGAGCATTATCTGCATTTCAGTAACGTTCAGAAACACAAACCAACTGGAACACAAATATGATTAATGCTGTCACTGCATAAGATGCTCGCTAAGCCAAATTTATCCAGAAGCATTTGCCAGACTGAAAAAATAGTACCATTCAGATTTGTATCACATATGAAAAGCCGTAGACTGTTTATACTGGAAAGTGTAGTGAATTCCTATCGGTTTGAGTAGAGAAATTCTACAGCTGTAAAAAATGGATCTCAAAAGCTGCTTGAGGCTCCCAGGTTTTAGGCTGTCAACTGTGAAATCTATCAATTCAGGAAAGAGGGGTAAAAAAAGCTGCATAAACCCCAAAACAATAAAACCCTAAACCAAACACAAACATCAGCAACCATAAGAAATTCAAGCATCATTTTAGTTTTCCATAATGCATTTTTTTTGCATATAAATATTTATTACTTAAGGGACAGAGGCAGCTTCTAAACAGAGGCAGTGGATTTTGTTCATCCCTCTCCAGGACAAAGACCCCAGGATCAGGAGGTTTCCTAACAGGAACGGTCATCCTCACCTTTCCCACTGTCCTCAATACACACGCAGTCGAAGGACCACTTCTAGAACATGTTTTTCTTGGGGGTCTGTGTCTTGTTTGATTCTTTTCAGGCGGAAGGGGAATGGTGTTTTTTTGTTTGTGGGTTGTTTTTTTTTTTCTTTTTAAGAACTCAAACATCTAAATTCAGTTTTGGTTAGGCTTGTTTCTGGCTGAGTTGTTGCAAAAATAGTCTTCCTCAACAAGACAGAGGCCTAAAGCAAATACAGGAGATAGGAGATCTAATGACCACAGCCTCAGTTTTTCTGGGCAAATCAACAATATCATGAGAAAAGGTATGTATTTCCTTACTATAGCTATACAAAAAAGCAGATGATCTTTGAATTTGGGAAGTAGAGAAAAACTATGCAACTGGTTTGTCTATAGGGTCACCAGGCTACAGACTATCTTACTACAACACCCCATCTGGGTAACAAAAAATCCCACACCCACTCTTAAAAAGTGCTCAAGTTTCTAAGAATACCAAAGACTGCAAAATCAAAGCTAAAAACTTGCACAGCTTTAAGAAGTTATTTGAAACAGCCTCAAATCTTATTCTGGTTACTATTTTTGACAGCTCAGACACGTTACCATTAAGCCACAATGGAAACGGAGGCATAGAATGCTTCTGGATGGCAAAGGGTGGGAAGCCAATGGTCAGCATCACTTTGAGCAGGAGCCTAATGTTATATATAACACTACAGATTACTATTGATGGTACTAAAACACAGCAAAACCAGGCATGGAACAGAGAGAGATCTTTCCAACCAAAGAAGGCAACAAAAAAGAAGGTATTAGGGAGTTTACTTTCCCATAATCTCTCTAGTCAAAACTGTATCTTAAAGAAAGGTCAGGTGGTCCCACAGGACCTGGAGTTGAGGCTGCAATTCCTCAACAGGATAAACCTTAGCCAGCAAGAGCCACTTCAGTCCCATCCCTGCAGATACTTATTTTAGCCACCTGATTTCACAGCCACTTTTGACTTTCTTTGCCCCTGAGGAGATGAACTGTTTCAACAAATTATACCACCAGGAGAAGAAAAAAAATAATAATAATTTTTGTGAGGGGTTTGTTTGGGCTTTTTTTCAGTCAGTTCTCAGAATAAGTTCATTGCAGAACTGGGCAAGGATTAATGCAGTACCTGGGAGGCTGTAAGACTGTCAAAACTGACTCGAGTCAGTCCATACTGTCACAGAACTGCATCCCTAGCATGCAGATTTGTGAGAGCATACATGGATCCAAAACTGTCTCAAATCCAGGCTTCAATCCCCCACCAATAGCTCAGTCTGTATGCTCCCACTTTTTCTTGTGCCTGTTCTTTTGTAGACACATGAGTTTTGTGTGTTCATTTGGACAGCAATCCCAGTACAATGCAGGCACAGAAGCAATGGCATACCAGTACAAATGAGTGGCAGAGAGGAAATGCACACACAGAAGACCCTCAATAGCTCCTTACCCTCTTCTCTCCTTGCCTTTCCTTCCCCCACTAGGCACCCTCTCCGGATGAAGCTGAATAACTGGATGAGCAAAGCACCCTAAAAGCTGTATGACGCCCCCAACTCACTGCAGCAACGAGTGTTCAGCAGACTTTCACAAAGACAATCCAAAACCTCACTGCTTCCAGAACAGGAAGCATCTCCTTCCTCACCCTTGCCAATTCACACGTTTCCAATTCTGAAGCACAGTGGACCTCTTCATAACTCAGTTTAACCTCATGGACAGGGGGGAAGGCAGGTAGCCTTCTGCGGGTGACATGTACTGAGCAGGTTTAGCAAAGCCTCCACTGGGTGCTAGAGCAAGAAAGGATGCACCACTTGACAAGCACCAGCAGGACCACTGAAAGGTTAACAAAAAGTCCTAGCTGTTTTAACAACCATTTCATGGCAGCCCCACTATGGCTGGCACAAACAGCACTACACTTCATTTAAGATTTTAAACAAGAGTAACACCAAAAGCAACCCTGCTGCCCCCTCGCCTGCTTGTGCTCACTTCAAAGTCACCCTCCCTCTGTTCCAGCAAAGTAACTGCAAAGCCAAGGAGTGACCAAATCGGGAGCTACCAGAAAAGTCTGAGTTGTGCTGGCTTGAACTGTGGTATAAGAGAGTGCCACGAGGTGGGGGAGACGGACACAAGGTCAGGGAACTGGTCACGAGTACTTAAGCTGGGACTGTCCCAAATGCTGTGCATTCTCAAGCCACAGCTCTGGATACACTGTTTAGCACAGAAGAATCATACCTTACACTTACTATGTTAATTTGGGCAGCTGTCCCGTTGCACTGAAGCACAATGCTGTCTGAAGTGAAAAGAATTCTGGGAATTGTAGTCCTGCAACAGGATTACACTAACAAAGCAAATCAAGTATTCAAGAGCCCTGTTCAGTCATGTTACTGAGTATTCAAAGACATATCACCTCACCTACTAATTTAACATGCAACAAACTAAATAATTATCCTATTTTCCAGTTTGTGAACACAAATGGGTATAAAGCAGAGATGTTTGTATGCATCCATTTGGCTATAACGACAAAATATCATGACAAGCAAGCAAACAAAATCCCCTTTTTCAATTCAGTCAGTTTTTATTTCTTCACACAGCGTTACCTGCAGTGAAGAAAGCTTAAAAAATTCAAGACAAAAGTACATTTTCAATGAAAACAGAAGATGGTGCATCCATAGCTACAGTGACCAGATAATGGAAATAAGACATAACATTTACTTTGTAATACATCTTAACCTCATTGATTAAAACCTCCTACTGTGTATTTACAGTTACACTTCTAAGCACTCTGATCAGACTGCCATCTCATATGCAACACCCTGTGCAGAATCCAACCCACCAAAAAACACCAAGTAATATACCTGACTGTCATACTGCCTGTGGCACAACTCAACAAAACACGCGGACTTTCTCTCTTACCCCCATCTTTGCTTTTTTAAAGAGTAACATGTTGAACGTAACTGGACTCTACAGTTTCAGATACAAATGTTGGAAGAAGATGTACGTTACCCTTCCTCAAAAGCATATATTCTCCAACAGGAAGTCACACACATACAAAAAAAAAAAAAAAAAAAAAAAAACCACAACAAAAACCCAACAAAACCCAAAAACCCCAAAACAAACAAACAAAACAACAACAACAACAAAACCACACCAAAAAACCCCAACCAAACAAAAATAAACCACAAAACCAAGATGTCAGGAGAGGCGTTTCGATTTAATTGCCGCAAGTGACCATGCCATGAGCCCCGCATGGTCACTCAAAACAGACCTCAACAAAAACCATGCACTACAAGCACAGGTTAAACCTGCTATCGCGGCTCACAGCAAAGCCATTAACCCTTTAACACCACAAACGCCACGAGCTGCTAAAGTAACTAACAGCTCCCTCCCCAGGTCGCCCACACGCCTCCCCGGGCTTAAACTACTCGCACACCACACAGGGACAACCGGAGGGGGAAGCGGAAGAGGAAGCGGAAGAGGAGCGGGGCCGGGCCGGGCGCCACCGCCTCCAGCGCCGTGCTGCCCCCTAGGGCTCGCCTCCAGCCGCACCGCCAACACAACCCAGCCCCACCGCGGCCCCCCGCCTGCCCCGGCCCCTGGGTGCGGTGACACCAGCCGCAGCCGCCTCTCTCTCCGAGCCCCCTCTTCCACCACCGCCCCGGAGCGCGGCATCGGTCTGTCAGTGCGGCCCCCGGCCTCCCCGAGGCGGCGGGGCAGGACAGCGGGCACGGCTCCTCACATACAACCCTTCCCGCCGCCACCTGAGGGGCACAGCCCCCGACACCCCCGCCTCACCGCCCGCAGACGGGCTGCTCCCAGCCTCCCACCCGCGCGAGTTGAGACACCCTATGTCCCCCCCCCCCCAAAGACACACACTCACTTCCCGGCTGCCCTCCGCACTGGGTCCCTCGCCGCCGGCACTGTCACAGCCAACACCGGAGGAAAATGAATCATCAAAGGGAAGGAAGCGAGAGGAGGAAAAGGGAGAGGAAGGCAGGGGGAGAAGCGACGACTTGAGCAAAGGAGGGGCGGAGGTGGGGGAGAAAACGAAGAAAGGGAAAAAAAAGCAGCGGTAGTGATAAAAAAATAATTCCGAGTGGGGGGAGGAAAAAAAATGGCGGATTAAAATCCAAGATGGCGGCGCCAAGGGGCGAGCGGTGCAGGGGGGAGGCGACGGGGAAAGCCGACTCGAGATCCCTCCGCCGAGCCCCGCAAGAAAGAGTCCCCCGGGCTCCCTCGCAGAGACCCCGCGGGGCGGCGGCGAAGACCAGCCACCGTAGTCGCCGCTTCCTCCTCCTTTTTCTTCTTCTCTGCGGGGAGCCCTCTCTCTGCTTGCCTGCAGAGCGAGGCGGGCCGCTGCGCCGGTCACAGCACGCCGAAGTTTCTTCTTCTCCCTGCGAAGCCCGCGACCTCCTCGCCCCGTCCGAAGAGACGCCGCCTGCCCCTGCGCTGCCGATGGCGGAGGAACACCTCCAAAAGGAGCAGCTTTACGCCGGCCGCGGAAGGATACACTGCTCGAGAGGAAACACTGACGACGGCGGTGTCCGCCTCCCCTCTTCCCCCCAACCTGCGCCGCTCCCTGCCTCCTCCCCCCGCGGCCGCTTCACACCGGTCGCACAGCAGCGGCAGGCCGCCAGCCCGCGAGCCCCTGCGCCTCGCCCGCCGAGGAGGGGTGGCGCTGCGCCGCATCCCTCATGACCGTTCCGCGCGGCGCTGCGCCGATGCGGAGGGATTTGGCTGAGAGAAAACAGGGGCCGGGCCACCCCGCAGCTCGGACCCACCAGCCCTGTGTATGTGCGTGCGGCGAAGTAGTTCCGGTTGCCTCACGCGGTGGAAGGATCCCTCCGCCCAGAGCTGTCCTTTAAAGTAGAGGGACTCCCTAGCGTTGGAGGGATGTTGTTATTTCTTTAGTGGTCGTAGGTCTCCCATGCCCCTGAAATCTGGGAGGCGCCAGTTCTCACCCAGCCTGAGAGAGCGGGGCCGCTCTTTCAGCGCCTCAGGGAGGTCCCGGCACCTGCTCCCCCCGCCGTCGCCTGGCAGAGGCATTTAAAAATGGCCCCCTCGGCCTGTGAGGGATCGGGCCGCTGGCCCGGCGGTTTTCCAGCCTGCCGGCCGCGTCGCCCCACAACACGTGTTCGCGGCCGGGCGAGGTGCGAGCGCTCCGCAGGTGGGGGGAACGCTGCTCGGCCACTCGCCTCAGCAGACCCCCCCCCTCAAACAAAAGATGTCTCTGCTAGTGCAGGAGCTGACAGCGAGAGGCGAGGCGGGGAGCGACCAATGTGGTACCGCCCATGGGCAGGAATGAGCTGGGTTAAATGCGTCTGTGGAAAAAAGGTAGCAAATACAGCCTTCGAAGGTTCCTTCCAACCCAGACTATTCTATGATTGTGATAACTGCTGAACGTTTTTATGCCCTTTATGCTTCATGTCAACAAGATATGCTGGTCACAGTGTGGGTTGGAAATATGTTCTCAAATAGAAGTTTTACTTTCTTTAAGTTTGGTAGAAGCTTTTAGGATTTAAACTGACAGGGAAAATTTAGGTTAGATATTAGGAAGCTCTTTGCTATGAGGGTGGTGATGCAGCGGCACAGGTTGCCGAGAGAAGCTGTGGTTGCCACATCCTTGGCACTGTTCAGGGCCAGGTTGGGCAGGGCTTGGAGCAGCCTGCTCTAGTGTGAGGTGTTTCTGCCCATGGCAGGGGGGTTGGAACTGGATTATCTTTAAGGTCCTTTCCAACCCAGACCATTCCAGGATTCTATGAATTTGCCGCATAACATCTTACCTCTCAACAGCTGCTCACTAGGAATACCAAATCCTTAGGTTTATTCGTAGTAGGATGCTAAAGGTTTTTTAATAAACACTAATTTTGCATGGAACTGGCTTTAATTTTGCTTTAATTATGCAGGTGAACCAATATCTGGGAATGGCATCTGCCCCAAGAAACCAAATTGCTAGCCAAATTGATTTAACTACAATCTGAACAAGAAATTGCCTCTGAAGCTGAGATTTTGCATGCCCCGTTGCTAAACCAGATTAACACAGACTTTACCAGTTAAATTATAAGCCTCTGAATGATTTACATCAAACCAGAATTAATAGCATTGCAAGCAGTGACACTGTGATAATATTAGTAACAGCATTTGTATATTGTTTTATAGATGCACCAGCTTGCTCTGTGTATTTATGGGAATGGCTACAGTTGTCTCAGTTGCTAGACTGGAACATGCTGGCTTCAGTCCTGATGGCAACAAGTGTTTTCCATAGCTCCAGCAATGGGTGTTGAGTTCTTAATGTGGTTGAAGCAGTGGGCACAAAAAACCCTAGTTACATCCACACTGTTGACTCCAGCAGGTGATCTGGTGACAAAGCCCTGGCTACATCTGAAAGGATAATTTTTTCTTCAGAATACATTCATCTAAAACTTATTTCCTCTGTTATTCTGGCAACAGTTATAAAAGTTAAAGAATAAGCACTATTTCCAGTTTGATTACAGTTGGGTGTTTTATTTCTTCCGCATCATAGCATTATATATACGTTTAATATATGTGATATATAGTAGTATAATATATATATAAAAAAACACTGGTTTTGAAAATACGAAAGTTGGGTGGTCAAACCATGGACACACCATGATGGGATGCTCCAGGAATAAGTTACTATGTTAGACAAATTTGAGTGGTTTTCTGGAAATCAGCAGATATGTGGTAATTATCTCCAACTAAATATAATTTCAGAAATTTATTATATTTTCTCTTGTGAAAGACCCAATTATAGTTTCAACATTGGTTTTACTCCCTAAATTAACACTAACATATTGGGCTTAACCTTCGCCAGAACATGAAAGGTCTCAGATATTTCTTTTTTCTAATTAGCTACCAAGAATGAAAATAATTGAAATATTTTTTAAAGGCATAAAAATTTAATTCAGGTACATGTTACTCAGTATATCTATGGTGATTTTGTGACTTCTGGAGAGAGTTTGTCTGATACTATAAGACCAAAAGACCTTGAGCATATGCCAGGCAATGGATGAGTTTCTTTCAGTGAGCATTGTCAAGAAACATTAGTCTCTAATTCCTAAAGTAGTATTTCTAAATTGTTACAGTTATAAAACTTTGCTTTTTGCTGATTTTGTAGATGTTCCCACTTTGAGAATATTAACTTCTACATTTTCAACATCCCATATATGCTATAATAGTACAGTCCTAATACTGCAAACATTTTTGGTCATCCAGTTTTCACTGAAAAAATGTAGTTATTAAAACACCTATGTGGTGTGTGGTTTTGTAAAAGCCATATCTTCTAAGAAGCAAAACTTGAACTTTAGTCTTGAGTTATATGTAGAAGCTGCTGCTGCATTGCAATCTCTGTGGCTTTGTCCAGGCTTCAGTCTAGACTTCTGCCCATAGCTGCAGGGTCAGAATCCAACCCTCAGCCCTGAGCCTTCCTGTTCAAAACCATCTCTGCAGCAAAACCTTGCCATTGAGAGGAAGCCAAATCCAGCTTAAGCTGAAAAAGATACAGCTCTTGCTGAGCAAATGGTGTTTTTTCTCTGTATACCCATTCTTACTTTATTTGCAATCTGACTTAAATACTGTGGTGATGGGTAATTTGGAGGACTACAAACATACAACCACAAGTGAAAAGTCCATCACCAGCTTGACAGTTTTACTCTGCCACGCAGGCATTTTGGGGTGGGTTATTTTGCTTACTTTTATTCTGCAGTATCTTTATATAGACCCAGCATAAGCATTTCTGAAATGCACATCTGGGAGTGTTTATGTGTCAATAACAAAGACAAGTTGTGATACGTTGTGGCTCCTTAGCAGTCTAGAAGGCACCTTTGTGCTGTGAAAAATTCAAAGCGTACCATGTCTTGTGCTATAACTTATGTTGGAATTTTAAACTGGAAATACTTTGCCCAAATCCCTAAGATCAGTTCTGCTGATTTTAAGAGCCTAGCAATATCACCCAGTGAAGTAGAAGCGTGAGAAAACAGAAAGAAACACAAGGAGGGAGCTGAAATAAATCATCAGGTGTAAAGAGCTGGACCTTTCACTTATGGTAATGTTTTACCTTCTGTTTGCAGCAAGCAGATGCTCTATAGCTGTTATTTTTAGTGTTGGGAAGAAACGACGTTGCTCAAAGGGGTAACGGGTTCCACATTGCAAACAACAATTTTCTCTTGGCATGGGCATACAGACAATTTGTTTCCTCTGTCCACTGAGCAAATAAATATCTTCCTGTGACATATTTGAGAGAGGCAATTCCTTCCATCTGTGCAGGAGCATGGCCTTAAGCCACTAGCCATGGTGCTTCACTAAACTTGCTATGAGATGTACCATTGCAGTCAATGTGTAGTCACCTCTGGCTGAGGTCACAAGTCAGTTTGCACTAACAATTACAAACCCGAAGTTGAACATTACAAATGAATGTACATAGGAATAAAGTTAAAGATGTTTTGCATCAAAATCTTATTAATTTATCCAAAACATACATATTCTTATTAACAGATGGTCAATAAGAGATGATAGATGGCCTCCTCTATGTAAATTAATGGCTGTAATTCACTTGAGGTGATCTGCTGATGTCGTAAGCTGCCAGAGTGCAGCCTGAGTGATTCATTAACAACTGCAGAAATCCTAGAGTGAATTACATCCTTGTACTCACTTAGGGTCTGCAGATTGTTATTTATATAATATGGAAGTTTGTATTTCTTCTTTATTATGGGGATCTTTTCTGTGACTGTAATACAGGGGCATGGTACAGGAATGATAAGTACAAAAGCTCAGCTCCCTGCCTGCAGATTTTCTCCACTAACGCCTATCAACAGCAACACTTTATTTTAAAAATAAGCTAATCAATGTCTGCAAAGGTTTACATAATTCCTGTTGTGATGGTGTTTGTTTGGGGCTTTTTCCACCATCAAATACAAATAGTGTCAGTATCTTCTGATGCAGGACCCTGTGTCACTTCATGTTGTAGTCACTGCCTCTGTGCGTGTGAGGCTATGTCCAAACCAAAAAGATAGAAGAGAATTGGGTACTAAACAGGACTAAGTACTAATAATAACTGGATTTTTCTGTTTTAAAAGAAGGCAGCAGATCCAGAAGGCTGGAAAAGGCACCTGGAAACAAAGAATTCTCTGTGTACAGGGAAGAGACTGTCAGATCTCCTAACACTATTCCTGCTCAGGGAGAAAACTCTTCCTTCATATAATTCCTGCATGGTGAAAGGGAAGATTTTCTCAGTATGGATCCCAGGTTTATCACGCCCTTCCGACGTGAGCATATACAAGCAAATGAAATAACATTAATTTCCATTCATTTTTCCCTCTCCCCCCAAAAGAAGAGGCAATTAGGATGATATTAAATTCTGTTTCTCGAACAAGAGATCCATTTCCAAAAAGTAATACAAGTTATAGAAGGAGAGGAAAAGAGAGATGAGAATAAATGATAAAGAGTTGTGTGTCAGGAAGGAACAGTCAGAAATCATTTGCAGATAACTCTGCATATTGTTTTTGCTAAAGGTGCAGAATTTCTCAACAGAATTTGAGTGTTTGGATGCCAGCTAGATGCCATTGAAACCCTTCCAGCTTTCTCTGTTCTCCAAGATTAGTTTTGTTTGTTGATAGTTAGATTGTACCAGTCCTTGGGAAAGGGCTGCAGTTATTTTCCTTAGCAAGGAATACACTGCTTTGGTACCAAACAAAATACTGCTTTACTCCTGCTTTGCTTCACTAATGTGTGTCTGTCTGGGTGATCTGTCTCTACATATGAGGTATGAAAGTGGTATTTGTACAGAAATAAAAGGTTAGAATTTGAAGAAAAACAGGCCTCAGAAATTGTTTACTGCCTTGAGGCAAAGCCCTTTGAAGTCATTATGAGTTTACTGATTTCAGTAAGCCTGTTACTGCACTTATAGTGTCATGGACAAAGCCCAGTCACATTAGGATCCCACTATGTGAAATATTTCACAAATGCACATAAAGGTGTATCAAGAAACAGGAAAAAAATAGCCATTTTTTCCTCCTTTTTTTCTTCCTGCTTTCTCGAATGAAATGCTGTGATTTGGATGCTTTTAAAATTTTTTATGGATCAATATATCCAAAAGCTTGACTTTCCTTGCTTACCTTTAACTGCATAAGAGCTATAGATAGAGCATATGACCACAATCTGTCCATGATTTGCAATTTCCAGGTCAGTTCTGAAACAGGCTTCTTCATTTCCCCTCAAATTGTACTGGAGTCCATCTCTTTCCTTTTCAAGCAGAAGTTAGGTTGCTTGGGGTTTTTCCCTGTTTCTATGTATCTACTTGCTTACTTTGGACTCAGTTTATATGAAAGATGCTGTGTGAAAAAATTGAGAGCTTGGCAAGTGTCATCCTTAAGTTGTATTGCTCTCTGTTGTTTTCATGCTTTGGAGGGAGGAGCTGTTACTGTCTTCCCAAACCTCCATTGTTGTTCAGACATTCACTACGTTGGCAGGGATTTTTCATTTTCTTTTATCATGCCAACAAGGAAGACTACTAGTTGTATATCAGTGCTATGCTCCAGCACCTCTCACTTATCTTGCTTTTATAGCTAGGCTTTTCCTCCCCGTACAGACTAGCAAATCAATGCAACACTGTGGGGTCCCAGGGAGTTACGATGTACAGTATTTCTGCCTGTTCCTGCATTATTTCTGGAAGTCTGAGACACTTTGCTGTATAAACAACAGTAAGCTGCGTAATGCTGTTAGTCCCCCAGTTCCTCTAAGTGGCAAAATAGAGGTAGTTGTTGCAGCTGATCTAATCCTGAACAGCTACAAAACCCACAAGGTACTATTTGTTCTCTATATATGCATGGTAAATAGCAGTTGACCAGGTTCTGCTATGCAGTCTCTTTCAGTTGCCTACACTGCACCTGTTATAAGGGAGGAAGGAATTTCATTCATCTCTCCACTACAGAATTCTAAATCCAAAATGGTGCTATTTGCAGTTTTGTTACTGAATGGAGTCTTCAGCCATGTGAACAACAATAAGATTCTTTGATTCTTTGTTTCAAGTGGTAAAACAAACACATTTTTTCACCTTCCAAGCTTTGTTACTGTGAAAGTTTTTGTTTCGGTTTTGTTTTATTTTTAAAAGTTTACAATTATGGGGAACTTCTGGTGGGTACTGATCTGATTCTACACAGCATGCTGATTGAGGTGTTATTTGTTCATATGTATTACCTGTATTATCTCACACCTGGAAAAATGGTGTCTGTTTCTAAAATGATCCAAAGAGCAGAAAAAGGACAAAAAAAATTACCTCAAAATATGCTTGTTTCATATTTTTATTTACAGATTTTCACACACTGATGCTGTTCTGCCCATTACCCAGTTATGAAACCTAATAATAATTTCTTCTCATCACTGCTTTTGATTATATTGGAGAGATAAGTGGATATTCATTGTCCTCTGTTTCCTACCAGACTCTGGCAGGCCTTCAGTTTCCTCCTGACAGAGCGTGGTTCTCAGGTACATTTATTATTTTTTTTGCAATTCATGGGATGCTCACTCCTTTTATGTCTCATCAGTACTGAAGTTACCTCACAGTGAGCATTGGATCCACATGTGAATCATGTATCCCTTCTGACATAAACCACACAGGCACTTTGCCAAGAGTAAATCCCATGAGAGGGGCATTAAATCAAGCATGACATTCTCTTTTCCCTGTGGATACCTCCAGCTCTAGCTATTGTTTCCAGAGAGGCTGCTTTACCAAGTAGTGGTGCAGTGAGAAGAATAATTTGTGTGCTTGTAATTTTAACTCTGTGTTCCAGGGCTGGCATAGGAATTTTTCCTCCTGAAAAAAAAAACCAAACAAACAACCAGAAGCCCAACAGCAACAAAAAAATTAGAAAGATCAAGAATTTCTCTCAAGTGACAAAAAATAAGTTGAGTGCATGGTTTAGTGGTGGACTTGGTAGTCTTGGTTAACAGTTGAACTTAATGATCTTAAAGGTCTTTTCCAACCTCGCTGATTCTGTGGTTCTATTTTATGACCTCTGCAGCATTCCCATCAAGCAAAATGAAGCTTATTGCATTCATGACTTGCTCAGAAAGGGAAAAGGGAAATATGTAACCATGTGGTTACATATTTCAGAAGCATGCAAGAAATTAATTTAGGGGAGAGAAGGGTGAGGAATTAAACTAATTCTGTCTCTGCTTTATTCATTGGTTTTTGGGAAGAATGAAAAGTCTGAGCTGTAGTAAGTTTGGACTAGATGATATATCAATACCTGCAACAAAGAAAAATAGTTCAGGATGTAATATGTGCAACTATCAAGCATTTTTTTTTTCTTGCATCTCTATTACGATAGAAGCTAGCATCTTATGGAGGAGCTCTGAGACCAGGTTGGAAGGAAGCCAGAAAAAAAATCTTTTTTAAAGCCAGATCATTTTTGTCAGGCATTTGGATACAGTACCATCTATCAGTTATGTGGGCAAAACCACTTTGCTTTTGGAAGCTGAAAGATATATACCTATCTTGCTGTTTCTCTAGCGATAAAACTCTATGGGTGCAAAGTCTGTGCTTTGTTCCCTTGCAGTTCTGGAGATGGGAGTGTCACACTGTTTTACAGGGCATTGGCACTAAAAGTATTTTCTGAGCCTCAAGAGAGGATCATGAAGGTGCAAGGCAAATTTACTCTGTAGAGATGGAATTTTCTGTGACTTTACCTTTGGTTTTCCCAATCACTAGCCATTTAAGGTGCCAAGCTTAGGCTGGTTGAGAGAGGTCATTGCTTTGCTCTTTCTGTAGTTAGAGATTGCTGTAAAATGTCACTAAGTGGGCACTCTGTGTCTAGCTGCTTTTGAAAATTTTGGTGATAATGCCCAACTTGGCAATTTTGTCTGTGCAATGGTGGTTTCTGCTAGCATGTCTGGGATAGAGAATGAGTTACTTGGGTTACTCAGAGTGGAAAGAAAAATAGATCATTTAGCTATGCTTAATTTTGAGGCTTTCAGTCAGTGTGCCTGTGATAAGAATGTATATCTCAGTGCAATTACAGCTTTGATTAACATACCTTCCTTAAGTATGATAGAAAGTCTCGCTGGACTCCTAAGAGCAATGCAATAAATCTGCCTCAGTTATTATTACTTCAGGAGCTGTCATAATTGACCTGCTTCCTTGTGACTGTGAAGTACATTGAAAGATGTCACTGGAAATGGCCTTTTCACTCTCCTTTCAGCTTGTCTAGAATTGAAGTCTGGAAATAAAACCCATTTGGCTACTGTCATGGATGTGTGCCGAGGTGGCTTGATGTCTCTGTTCTAAGCTTTGTAAGGACTGTGTTATCCATTGACTGAACAGAAGGCAAGAGATGGAAATTCTGGCTGTAGTAATTTTTTCATACAGTCAAGTGAGAAATTACCAACACATCTGTACTGGACTTCACCTTGGCAATAAGTTGGGGTTTTTTTGGCTTGAAAGGGGCTTTTTGTTCCTTTATGAGCTCCATCTTGATTACTTTGGTCTTTGTGTGAAACTGCAAAATGGCAGATGTGAGAGACAGGGTTGCAAGCTCTGAACTTGGTGAGTGTGGCTAATACTTTTAATGACAGAGGGATGGGATCAGACAAGCTAACAAAATTGGCATACAGTGTATTCTCGGTGTGCCTGCCTATTCTTCTGACTTGGTTTTTCTGCAGAAGACACCTTCCTTTCGGTCAATCTCAAAAGCTGTCAGACTGCTTTTCCACTTAGTTGTAGCACTTTGCTAGCAGTTTACAGGGGAAGCATCATGAAAACGTAAAATCCTTTTGCTGAAAATGGTTCCATTAGAGGCTAGGGAAGGACTGGGATGACAGATTCCTCAATTCAGTTCTAGTTTTGCATGTGAAACATTTCACTAATCTGCTGACTTCTTCTAGTTAATTTTCTTTCTATTCCCCTTTTTTATATCTATCAGTAAATGAATGAAATCTACCCCAAAGGTTTGCTATGTGACTTAAGACTGTTTAAAAATGTATTGCAATGAAGTAAAAGATCCTCTTGGAATTCAGCCTTTCAGATTCTCCTCCTCCCCCTTTATTTAGAGGAAGAATGAACTCGTATCCAGCTTTCTAGCTGATCTGGATAAAAAGTTCTTTAGCATTTTTAGAAGGAAAAGTATCTATAGTCTGGAGACTTTAATTGCAAATGCAGATTGTACCCACACATGTTGTTTGATTTGCTGTGACTTTCTGACATTCCTTCTCAGTCTTCTGACAGGAGTAACCATGGTGGTAGCACTGCTGATGACAGGTCTTTCAGGATGAAGGCCAATTTGGAAATTTCATCTTCATTGAAATCTCTGCAGGTTTTGAAGATCTGGATCAGGTTTATAGGTTTATAGGAGGGTATAGTTTTACCAGTGGGAGAGAGGAGGCCCCGGTGTGCAGGTACTATGTTAATGAAGTGTTGACAAAGAAGCAACCTGTGCTCCAAGGCTGGGGGCGGGTCTGGCTCACATGATTCATTAGGCCAGTCACTTCAATGCCAAACCCATTTACTTCTTTGAAAAATTCCAAGATGCCTCTGAGGGGAGGTGGAGAGGAACAGAGAAACTTCTTCAGTGATGCACCAGGATAAACAAAGAATTTCCATGTTCAGAGTGAGAATGTAGATGAGGTGATCCGAGTAGAAGCTTGCGCATATGTCTACATACAGAAAGTGAATGAGTTTTGCTTCTCTTTTTTATGCTTTGCTGTCCTTCCTCATTCCTATTTCCTGAATGCAAGAGAACATCTGATAAGGGAAACTTTCCTTGGAGTTTCTGAATATTGATAGGAAGCCCTTTTTTCTTTTAAGGGGATCTTGGCTTTTCCAGATAGTGTTTTTTCACATAAACAGGAACTCTGTAGTTCTTCTGCTTTCAGAAGTGCATTGTACCATTCTGTCAGAAAGCTGCTTCTCTAACAAATGTCTGCCAACATAAAAGGAAGGTCATAGCAGCCTGAGCTGCCACAAGCAGAGTGACTGATCTCTTTCAGAGAGTCAGAACCCAGTTTATCAATGCAGTCTTCTTCACATCCCAATTACCCTGGAAAAAAATAACTTTGCTGGCTGCCAGGCAGCTAATAAATGCTTAGTCCCAAGAAAAGGTTCAAATCTGTAGGCGAGATGGCAGGGGATTTGGCAGGGAAGAGCCATCTACGTGGTTGCAGAGTACATACAGATTGTGATTTTTTTAGAGAAAGTTGATGGCAGTGGGAAGGCTCTAGTTTCACTGCGGACCTTGGGGGTAAGAACAATGCCTTATTAAATGCCTAATTAGGCTGATAGACTCTGCCTTATGTACCCACAACAGAATTCCAGGCTCAAGATTGGCCATTAAGGACTGCCTTGTCTTCCTGTGCATAAAGGGCACTGTGTGTAACCCCCAGCTGCCAAAGATGTTGCTGCATTTGCAGTGTTGTGCTGAATGCAGAGGGATTAGTGTACCTTGACAGCAAACCATGAAGGTTTTCCTCAGCTTTCTCAAGAAATATAGTTTATCCTTCACTTTGAAACAGTTTTTGTGCTGCAACAAGGAAACACAAAATAATCATCCTTTTTCCAGTCCAGCTTTGCTTTTGGTAGTGTGTTCATCTCCACAAGAAAGCAGAAAAGCTGGCATGTAAGTGCAACCCCTTTAAAGTACTGCACAACTGAAACCCAAACTTGTTCCTTTATTATAGTTCCTTGATAGGTCTGGGCCTTCTTTCCATTATAGTCAAATAATATAAATTTGCTTTAATTTTTTTCATAGTAACATCTAATATCTGATACAGGTACACTGTTGGCTTTTGTCATCCATTTTTATCCTGTATAGATACACAGAACAGATTAATGATTTCAGTTAAAATATTGATGC